>JAXGGA010020575.1:0-18040 GCA_038373865.1 Uloborus plumipes | reverse complement strand
AATAAGTACAAAAAACAATGCACAATCTGAGAGAGAGTAAGCATGACGATATCTAACTTAATCTTACTACTATTATATATGCGAAAGTTTGTATGGATGGATGGATGGATGTATGGATGGATGTATGGATGGATGTATGTTTGTTCCTCTTTCACGCAAAAACTACTGAATGGATTTTGATGAAACTTTTACCACAATGTAGCTTATACATCAGAATAACACATAGGCTATAATTTAAAACGATATTCAAAAAAGTTCGATCGGTAGCGCCTTTTTCATTCCAATTTAAGGTACATTATTTCTCATTAATCAAAAGGCATTGACCAAACTAATTCAGTATTTAGTGTATCATCTCAACTCCCTGTCGAAAGCTATGATTGCGGGCATCATTTCTTCTTTCCGTATTTAATGTTCAAGGCTTTTCTCAAGTCAAATCATGAAGGTTTTTTTTCCAGCTTCATGGGGAATATCCAGGCTTTTACCATGATTTGTATTTAAAACGTTTTGTATAGTCTTAGTTGTATAAGTAGAATATTTATCCTTAAGCAATGTGTTTCTTAATGTGCATTGCTGCGTGAAAATATTATTTCTTTAGAATAAATTGTATTCCTTTATTAGTAAATTGTTCACTGTATCAATTATTTTCACAAGTTTCGTAAATTTGTCGGTCCTGCTTAATCGGGTAACGAATAAACGAATAAAATATCCTGGAACTGGATATTTCCCATGCCATAGTCGCAATACTAAAGATTCCGTTTAATCGAATTCTCCGCTTAATCAAATAATATTTCTTGGAACCGACAGTATTCGTTTGAGCGGGGCCGACAGTATATGTTTTAGAGTATCGGTAATGTAATCGCTTGAAGAGATTGGCAACTAATAAATGGATTGGGTTCATTATTTTCCAATTTAATGGAACTTTAAATACAACTTTACGGTATTTTTAAAAAAAATTTTGCGCTGACTGGGCGGGTACTTACAATCGGTCACTTAGAATCCAATCGAACAGGTATCTTGCCGAATTTGTTGCAAGAATATTATAATAACTATATATTGGTAATTTTTTCAACTGACGCCAGTTTTGGCGCCAAAGACTATGTAATAATACTTTACTTCTTACATGATATAACTAAAATAAAACGATTGTTGTCTGATATTTGTAGACTGCGCCAAAATCTTAATCATCGAGATAATACTCCCACAGTTGAAGAAAAGTTCAGGCTTTTTTTTTTTTTTTGGCCAATCCCGTACGTTGTCATTAAAAAAACTTTTAAAACTTATGTCAAAGCGTAAAGTAATCCGCATACGAAATTAATCAAACCCCAAAACTAAAATTACCAATAATTTGTGTTTTTCGCACAAATAATTGTCAAATGCTCCCTACAAATTTCGCAATCACTTAGGACAAAAACTTTTAGCGTCATTTCATGGTCAGCAATATTTTCTCAACATTAAATGACAATTTTTCTTTGACAAAAATTACTGACTTAATAATACTTAAGCATATTTTCATAAAGTAGGGAGGGGAGCAAAAGTATCCTAGGTATCCCAAAACAATTACCGCAAATTTAGCAACATTTTAAATCGTCAAAGCGGTACGTTTTGAGTTCTTTTAGTTTAGGAAAAAAAAAGCGATTATAAATTGGTTCTCAATATTTTCACTGGCCCAGGCAACGCCGGGTATTTTTGCTAGTCTTATTATAAATTTTATTCAACATGTAGAAAATGCTATTAAATTCAACAATATATTGTCTTAATGGGCACAAAATCCCTCCAATAAATGCATAATTAACGATTTTTAAAAAAAACTTGTGTTCTTTTAAAAAAATTACAAGTCTAAAATTTTCACTTTTTATTAAAAAAAATTTTACCTACTATGAATTTATTTTTATCAAGATTTCAAGGGTGAATTTTAAATTTAGCTTTCAACAGGAGATGAAGTACAACTAGATTAGAAAGATAGTAAACAGATTCACTATTTATTAATCTTTAGCAGTTTGCTGAAGCATTTTCTCCAATTTTAGCTTTTTTGCTTTAAAAAAATTTGAAACTCAGCTTAAACCCTGCTTCTAGCTCATCTGACTCGACTACACAGGTGAAACTCATGACCCCCTCCCATTATTTTGAATTCACCTACCTCATAGCAACCATCATCAAACTGTATGGATAACAATACCTAGACAATCTGAAAATCTCACTAGAGCCTTAAAAAAAGGAACACAGAGTCCAAATGTTGGAACTGCCAACAATTTAATCACAGTAATTATGAATGTAACAGACCATCTGTATGTGTGAAATGTGCTGGTCCCCACAGAGCTGACCAATGTGAAAGAGACAGTAATCTCCCCCCTACTTGCTTCCTCTGCGGTGGTCCATACACATCAAATTATTCGAAATGTCCTGAAAGACCACGAAAAACCAACATTGGTACAATAAAATTCAATCAAAAACCCACCACAAGTGAAAACAAAACTACAAAATCCATGGAATGACCCAAATAGAACTAATAACATGAAGAATAACATTAATAAAAACATTGTTCCTAACATGCCTTCACAAGGAATTCCTAGAACCAGCCCCCAACAAAAAGCCGAAATAAACAAAATAAAAAATAACATACTTGACACCTTAAATGATTCACTTATCACTCTCATAGGAGAGCTACAAAAAATGAGAAACTCCTAGAATTAACACCTCCTCCTAGAATTAACACTAATGAAATTAGTGATGAAATAAAAAAAACTAAAAAAGAATAAGAGTCCTGGAGAAGATGGTATTAACAATCTCATCCTCAAAAATCTCTCCTTCAACATGCTGATGTTCATTACACAAATTTCCAACACTGGCATCATCCTCGGTTATTTCCCTAACTTCTGGAAAAATGCACTTATAGCACCTATATTAAAGCCCAAAGCTCACCTAAGTTTCCCACAAAAATACAGGCCTATAAGCCTACTAAGTACTTTGTCGAAACTCTTCGACAAAATCATTCTTTATCGAATAAACAACCATCTAAATTTCTACGACATTATACCAAATTACCAATTTGGCTAAAGAAACAAACATTCCACTAATCACCAACTTCTTCATTCAACTATATATTTCACAACGACTTCCAGTTAACTTTCATAAAATCAGACACGACTTGAATTAAACAAGGTGTATTTTAAATTATATCTTGACATGTTATGGTAGAACGCAAAATGCATTTAAAAACCTGATATATTTTCCTTCGTTGAAACTTTGGAATAGCATGGCATAGGTACATAGGTTTCAGGGCCGAATTTAAGGGGTGAGTTTTTAGGATTCAAACCCCCTCCGAAATTTTTCAAAACTATTCCCAAAAATGCTTTTTAATGCTCTTTTAGCTGAAAAATAATATTATTTTATTACTATTTTGTTCTTAGTTTTCTTATTTACTTTCCAATTTCATTTGAGAAATGAAATTCTCATTATTGAATGATAGTACAAATTAATTGATTTATCTGCAATATTTATCTTTATTGTAGTGTTTGAGAACACAATTTCACACACAATATAGCTTTTTAACTGGGGTGAGGATGCTTTGTACACATTAGAATTTTTTACTTCATTGGGAAGATACGTTATTTTATTTTTCCATGTTAATGCCCCTTAAGTATCTACAGTAACAAAAAGCAACAGAATATAGAACATATCAAATTTCATTTATCATATAGATTTCACGAGGAAAGAGTTTGTAAAACCCTCCCCGAAATAATAGTCTGGTTACGGCCCCGATAGGTCGATTAAAAAATATGCAGTTGGTTTTGAAAGTTAAAAAGATTGAATAAAAGTGAAATCGTCTTCATCGAATGGATTGCACCTGTCTCTAAATACTTCTGTTTTTTCTCAACTCTCTTTGTAGTAACAAATCAAAAACATGGAGCTGCAAAAACGCAGAAGTCGGGCCAAACGCCATCGTAAACACCAAGTAAATTCTTTCGTTTCCCGCCTTTAAATCCCCTTTAGGCGAGAAAATTCCGCTCGGGCGGATTGCTTTTTGGTCGGAAAATAGAGACGAAACTCGCAACCGGTCGGAATTGCTTGCGTGACGTCATGATTCCGACCCGCTTTCCGCTTTCGCCCAGACGAAACTTTAGGATTCATTAAATCAAGATATATAAGTAGAAGTAGTGGAGGAAATAGCTGCCGTAGTAGTGCATATAATGCTAGAACAATAATTACAGATAAGAATACAGGAGTAGTTTTTAATTTTGCTAATGAGCGATTCCATACCAACTCACCGAAAAAAAAAAAAGTTGGTCGCACGACCGACTCGGATTTTTTTTTTAATTTGGTACACAGATTGATGGTATAGAGGTATGAAAAAGCCCAAAAGGAAAGTTACCTGCTCCACTTATTTCCCGAGATACGGGTCCTCGTAGTTTGTCCGGACCTTCAAAATACCAAAAAATTGATGTTTATTAATCATTTTTTCTTAAAATTTCTACTCATGCAATATGAAAGTGTTTGATATTTACGAAAACTAGCTACTCTTGGCATTCAGAAAAAAAATATGGCAATGTTTATAACGGAAAATGTTAAGGTACAGCACTCTTAGAAGTTGCCATCACAAAAATTTGATTTTCCCGATTTTGCTAAAATTGAGGAATTTATTCCAAAAAAAGGAAGACATAACCAAAGGTTTACTCACTTTCTGGTAGTGTACAGATGTTTACTATAAATGGTTACACAATGCATAACTTTGATTTCTCACTCCTTCTTGGAAATATTTTAGCTTAAAGATAAGCCATAAGGCAAAAAATGCGTTTTTGGCCATCTTGGCAGCCATTTTTCTCATAAAGGGGGAGCAGTAGAAACTTTAATTTTTTTTAAAACAAGCCACTGATATGTTAGCTATTCACAGGAAAAGAGTTTACTTTTGGTTATTTCTCCCATTAAGAGATATCCTGCTGACAGTATATGCATGTTTTTCGCGACGACCATATGCTTTTGTTCCCCCTCTCATGGACTTAAAATTAATTAAACCAAAAAATAATGATATATTTATTAATAGCTGTATTATCTACCCAATATGTCATGAAATTTAATTTATTAAATCATTGAACAATAAATTAGATAATTGATGAAAACAAGAAATAGTATTTCTCTGATGCCTGAGCATTATGCATTCATAATTATAAAGCACTAAATACTTTCTTGAGAAATTAATTAACATAAAGGAGCTCTAAATATTTATATTATAAGCAATACCCAATCTTGTGATTGGGATACTCCTGTTTTTAATTGAAGAATTTCTTGAATATCACATGAATATCAGGAAAATAAATGAGGTCTTTTCGTTTGATGTAGGATATTTTATGACAAATTTCATTTGATGGGCTACTAACTGAGCATGGTGATAAAGAGCTATTAATTTCAGCATCGAATTCCATTTTACCTTATTAACAGTTAAATATTTACAAAATAATTAAATAAATAATTTAATATAAAGCCATGCTTGAAGAATTAAAATTAGTGCAACTAATTTATTCCCATACTGATCTTTACAAAATTGACATGCGTTGAGCACTGATAAGAACTGACAAGAAAAAGTTTACTCACTAAAATATTAGTTCACAGATACTATAAAGCATACATTCTATTTTCTACAAAATAATACTGCAACAAAGAACAAGGGTATCCTCCTGTTTATAGCCATCAATCAGGAACATCCAATCACAAGATTGGGTATTGCCTATGAGATAAATATTCGAAGCTCCTTTATTTTAATTGATTTTTCAAGAAATTCTTTAGTACCTACCCCTTTATACCCTTGTTCTTTGTTGCAGTATTATTTTGTAGAAAATAGAATGTACGCTTTATAGTATCTGTGAACTAGTATTTTAGTGAGTAAACTTATTCTTGTCAGTTCTTATCAGTGCTCAACACATGTCAGTTTTGTAAAGATCAGTATGGGAATAAATTAGTTGCACTAATTTTAATTCTTCAAGCATGGCTTTATATTAAATTATTTATTTAATTATTTTGTAAATATTTAACTGTTAATAAGGTAAAATGGAATTCGATGCTGAAATTAATAGCTCTTTATCACCATGCTCAGTTAGTAGCCCATCAAATGAAATTTGTCATAAAATATCCTACATCAAACGAAAAGACCTCATTTATTTTCCTGATATTCATGTGATATTCAAGAAATTCTTCAATTAAAAACAGGAGTATCCCAATCACAAGATTGGGTATTGCTTATAATATAAATATTTAGAGCTCCTTTATGTTAATTAATTTCTCAAGAAAGTATTTAGTGCTTTATAATTATGAATGCATAATGCTCAGGCATCAGAGAAATACTATTTCTTGTTTTCATCAATTATCTAATTTATTGTTCAATGATTTAATAAATTAAACTTCATGACATATTGGGTAGATAATACAGCTATTAATAAATATATCATTATTTTTTGGTTTAATTAATTTTAAGTCCATGAGAGGGGGAACAAAAGCATATGGTCGTCGCGAAAAACATGCATATACTGTCAGCAGGATATCTCTTAATGGGAGAAATAACCAAAAGTAAACTCTTTTCCTGTGAATAGCTAACATATCAGTGGCTTGTTTTAAAAAAAATTAAAGTTTCTACTGCTCCCCCTTTATGAGAAAAATGGCTGCCAAGATGGCCAAAAACGCATTTTTTGCCTTATGGCTTATCTTTAAGCTAAAATATTTCCAAGAAGGAGTGAGAAACCCAAAAAATTTATTGCGTAGCAATTTACAGGGAGGACCTGTACACTACCAGAAAGTGAGAAAACCTTTGGTTTTGTTTGCCTTTTTTTGTAATAAATGCCTCAATTTTAGCAAAATCTGCAAAATCAAGTTTTTGTGGTGACAACTTCAAAGAGCCCTGTACCTTGGCAATTTTCATTATGAACGTTCTAGTATTTTTTTTCGGAATGCCTGGAGTAACTAGTTTCCATAGATATCTAACACTTTTATTTTGCATGAGTACGATTTTTTATAAAAAATGATTAAATAACATCACTTTTTTAGTATTTTGACGTGGCGGACAAACTTTGAGGGCATGTATCTCAGAAAATAAGTGGAGCAGGAACCTAACAATTTGGTCTTTTCCATGCCTCTATATGATCAACATGTGTGCCAAATTAAAAGAAAACCCGAGTCGGTCGTCCGACCCCCATTCGGTGAATTGGTATGGAATCACTCACTAATTATCGTTGAAATAAAACGTTGTTGTAATCCGGATTTAGTGGTTTATATGAAGAATTTTTCATGATAACCATTTACAATTTCCTTTATGCAAAATGAACTAGTGTTGAAAATTGAAACAATCTTAAATAGTCTAGTTCAAATTGAAAGCATTTTCAAATATTACTGTCAAAGAAAAAAGTGCGTTTCAGGTTATGCCTTACCCCACGCACCTAGCTAACAAATACAAAATAACATTTGAAAATTCTATCATTTCCCTGAAAAATAAAGACATAAACAAAGAGACGCAGACATGTTGCTTGCGACTACCACTGTTCTCTTCCTCAAATCACCAGTAGCAATTTAAATAAAAACATTCAATACATTTTTAATAATTTTTAAAGGATATTTTCGGAGTGTAGAAAAATTACATTAATTTTACAAATGAAATGTACTACTTTATGACATGCAAGGCTTATTCGATTTTTCATTTTGCTTTGACATTACAACCAAAAGTTGTATCTAATATGAAATTGTTATCTTTCTTAATCAATATCTTATACTAAAAATATTAGAATTTCGAGTTGCTTCGAAAAAGCTGATGAAAGCAACGTTAATGAAGAAGCAAGATGATAATGTTGTAGACAAAATAAATCTTTCGCAATCAAGTAGAAGTTTTTAATTAAGTCTAATAGTGTTAAATGTCCGCTTTTATCCAATACTAGTTTATTACCTGCACTGTTAAAAAAAACCTGAATTTTCAGGAAGTTTTTTCCTGATTTTAACAGAAAATTTCTGTTTTCGCTTCAAAACGTATCTTTTCCTTATAGAAACAGAAAGATTTCGTAAATCACTGATCATTTTTTCCCGGCGCCAGGAACTTGGAAACTTGGACGCTTGCCAAAACATATATCGTTCGAATGTAGTGAGGGTTGTGATATATGTTGTGAAGCCATTTTGTTTCAATTTGACATTGCAAGGATTGGAAAACTAAAGCTGGATATAGCGTTCCCCCAATTATTTTGTGCCGTTAGAAGACTTGTGAAAAAATGATCTTTTCACGCTCCTGGAAGTCATTCTATTCCTGGAAGGATTCTATATGCCGCGTTGGATACACTACGCATCCGCCGCGTTTCCTTTGTCCGACATTTTAAAGAAGATTTAGTTTATCAGTCCATAATTCATCGCAATGCATTCGCGCAAAATGGGCAACAAAAGGGTGTGTGAGTATATTTTAAAATCCATACCCCTTTTTGTTGTCTTTTTTGTAAGTCGTCTATTAGAGAGAAGATTTTCGTCCAGGAAGAGGTAAGGCTCTTGCCCCATCAATTTTTATCATGTTTTTATTTTTGTTATTATTATTTTTAATTTAATTTGAGTCTAGACTTAATAGTTTGTTATTTCATGATGTGAACTGATAGACTTTTAAGAGTTACGTATATAAACCAACTATGAGTGCTGAGGGTTAGTAAAATGATTTTTGTAATTTTCCACAACGATTAAAAAACTTAGTCTCAAAACTAAGCTTTTTTAATACGCTTTTATTAGTTTCACATGTCGGTTTGTTTGTATGCATGTATGTAACTCTAAATGAAAGATCAATTCACGTTCTTTGCAAATATTAAAAGTAATATGTTTAATACTGTTAACACTAAAAGCTGAAGTATATATTACATGTTGATGTATTATAAGAGCATCTAAAAGCATATTTTTTAGTTTTTTTTGAACCAGTTTAAAGATTATTCTTTGAAAGCGATTTCATTAAAAACAAAAAATATCGTCAATTTTCAGAGACCATTTCTTAAAGTGTTAATCACTATGAATACCATAACGTAAATGTATGAAAATAGAGGAAATCAGTAAAAATACAGGATTTTTTTTAAAGGAACCACGAATGTTTCAAATTCAGAAAAAAAAAACTTTCGGAAGAACTTAATTTGTATTCAAACTTAAGAGAAAATATTTAAAAAAAGTGCAACTTGTTAATACTTCTTAATGTTTTGAAGTTGTGCGTTCAGAAATACTATGCATTGATCATTCCACCTTCAAAATATTTGAGTATTTTATGCGAGAATTGATGTAATCTTTACAAAAAAAAATCATGTTATTTTAATGAACTAAAATTTTTAATGAAAAAAAAAACCAATTCTTGTATTGCTAAAGTATTTTTTTAAAGGCAAGATATTTGAGAGTTTGAATTGTATATATTTATATATATAATATATATATATGTATATATATATTTATATATATATTTGTGTGTGTATGTATGTATATATAAGTGTAAGCGTCTAGGTATAAGCCTATAACGTATAAGCGGGGAAGCGAGAAAATGAAGAACGGAGAATTAAGAAACGAAAAAATGAGGAACGGAAAAATGATGAACTGACATTTCTCAAAATCACGGAAATATAATTAACGAAACGGAAACACTCCGGCAACTCAGCTGCCGTATATTTTTTCGTTATTTTCAGAACATTTTTTTAACAGTGTGGCGTTGCCCGGTATCGCATTAAGTTGAACTTATTTTATGCTAAAATGAAATAGGTGAACCTTAAATTGATAATTCAATCGCAATCTTTGTTGGAAAAGACTCCTACTTAAATGTGTTAAATTTTATCAATTTTATGCTTAAAGGCTTATCTCTATTACTCTATATATTCAAAATTGAAAGAAAATGGCCATTTTGGGACAAAAACATTTAAATTTTGAGCATTTTACTTCTTTTTAAATTTCAAAACCCCACCTATGTGAGTTCTGGCGCATCAAGGAACCTCTGTGCCAAGTTTGATTAATATCCGACGAAAACTGTGGATTTGTATAAGGAACAAACATACAAATATACATACATACATACATACATTTTTATATGTATAGATTTAAGATATCGGACAAAAAACTTTTAGGATTCAATTACTGTTTCAAATCCTTGTAGTGTTTTGAATGTCAGATTATATTTTCAATCTACCAAAAATCTTGTTTTTGAAGACAAAATTAAGAAGGGTAGATACAAAAGTCGAACTGACCATTCATTTACCACAATAAAAACAAACAGAAGCAAGGAAGGAAATGGAAGCGAAGCAAAAAGAGAGATGGAGGGGGGGGGCACCCCCTCCTTGGAACTCATTTCTCCTCCATTTACTGTGATTGCATTTCGGAGAGCTTTTGGAAAGTAGTGATGTTTCATGATGTCTGAAGAAAACTTTCTGCCATTTGTAATTCGGAAAACGGAGCAGATTTGACTAAATGATAATAGATGGAGGAGATTAGATTTTAAATAAAGAAGAATATATTTTGACTAGAACAATACAGGTTTGTCGGGCTTACTGTAGAGTGTTTCTTCAAACAAATTTATTCTGGGAGGGCAGTTCAGGGAGGAGAAAGAACTCTTTATAATTTGAAGCAGGGAGCTTAATCTTTTGGGAGGGGGCAATTTCTGAATTTGCCGAATGAAATTCCGAAATGTGCCGAATCATAAAATACGAGCATACACAGACTTTATACCATTACTGTATGAGAAATGACGATAGGCATCACTAAAAAAATCAAGCATTCACAATTTTTTCTTCAGATGATTGACAAATATTTGAACTTGATGAATGAAAACGGGAATGTATATTTTGAACTGCCAAAACGATTGATTGGATAATTTATAAATTATTGTTCAATGATTTAATAAATTAAACTTCATGACATATTGGGTAGATAATACAGCTATTAATAAATATATCATTAGTTTTTGGTTTATTTGGTTAATTTTAAGTCCATGAGAGGGGGAACAAAAGCATATGGTCGTCGCGAAAAACATGCATATACTGTCAGCAGGATATATCTTAATGGGAGAAATAACCAAAAGTAAACTCTTTTCCTGTGAATAGTTAACATATCAGTGGCTTGTTTAAAAGAAAAATTAAAGTTTCTACTACTCCCCCTTTGTGAGAAAAATGGCTGCCAAGATGGCCAAAAACGCATTTTTTGCCTTATGGCTTATCTTCAAGTTTAAATATTTCCAAGAAGGAGTGAGAAACCCAAGTTATGCATTATATAACCATTTATAGTAAACATCTGTACACTACCAGAAAGTGAGTAAACCTTTGGTTATGTCTTCCTTTTCTTAGAATAAATTCCTCAATGTTTACAAAATCGGCAAAATCAAGTTTTTGTGGTGACAACTTCCAAGAGCCCTGTACCTTAGCAATTTTGATAATGAAGGCTCTAGTATTTTTTTTTTCTGAAGGCCTAGAGTAACTAAGTTCCATAGATATATAACACTTTTATATTGAATGAGTACAATTTTTTATAAAAAATGATTAAATAACGTCACTATTTTAGTATTTTGAAGGGGCGGACAAACTTTGAGGGCATGTATCTCAGAAAATAAGTGAAGCAGGAAAATAAAAATTTGGATTTTTCCAAGCTTCTATATAATCAACCTACATACCAAATTTAAAGAAAATCCGAGTCGGTCGTGCGACCAACTTTTCTTTTTCCAGGTGAGTTGGTATGGAATCACTCACTAATTATCGTTGAAATAAAACGTTGTTGTAATCCGGATTTAGTGGTTTATATGAAGAATTTTTCATGATAACCATTTACAATTTCCTTTATGCAAAATGAACTAGTGTTGAAAATTGAAACAATCTTAAATAGTCTAGTTCAAATTGAAAGCATTTTCAAATATTACTGTCACAGAAAAAAGTGCGTTTCAGGTTATGCCTTACCCCACGCCACCTAGCTAACAAATACAAAATAATATTTTGAAAATTCTATCATTTCCCTGAAAAATAAAGACATAAACAAAGAGACGCAGACATGTTGCTTGCGACTACCACTGTTCTCTTCCTCAAATCACCAGTAGCAATTTAAATAAAAACATTCAATACATTTTTAATAATTTTTAAAGGATATTTTCGGAGTGTAGAAAAATTACATTAATTTTACAAATGAAATGTACTACTTTATGACATGCAAGGCTTATTCGATTTTTCATTTTGCTTTGACATTACAACCAAAAGTTGTATCTAATATGAAACTGTTATCTTTCTTAATCAATATCTTATACTAAAAATATTAGAATTTCGAGTTGCTTCGAAAAAGCTGATGAAAGCAACGTTAATGAAGAAGCAAGATGATAATGTTGTAGACAAAATAAATCTTTCGCAATCAAGTAGAAGTTTTTAATTAAGTCTAATAGTGTTAAATGTCCGCTTTTATCCAATACTAGTTTATTACCTGGCGTTGCCCGGTATCGCATTAAGTTGAACTTATTTTATGCTAAAATGAAATAGGTGAACCTTAAATTGATAATTCAATCGCAATCTTTGTTGGAAAAGACTCCTACTTAAATGTGTTAAATTTTATCAATTTTATGCTTAAAGGCTTATCTCTATTACTCTATATATTCAAAATTGAAAGAAAATGGCCATTTTGGGACAAAAACATTTAAATTTTGAGCATTTTACTTCTTTTTAAATTTCAAAACCCCACCTATGTGAATTCTGGCGCATCAAGGAACCTCTGTGCCAAGTTTGATTAATATCCGACGAAAACTGTGGATTTGTATAAGGAACAAACATACAAATATACATACATACATACATACATTTTTATATGTATAGATTTAAGATATCGGACAAAAAACTTTTAGGATTCAATTACTGTTTCAAATCCTTGTAGTGTTTTGAATGTCAGATTATATTTTCAATCTACCAAAAATCTTGTTTTTGAAGACAAAATTAAGAAGGGTAGATACAAAAGTCGAACTGACCATTCATTTACCACAATAAAAACAAACAGAAGCAAGGAAGGAAATGGAAGCGAAGCAAAAAGAGAGATGGAGGGGGGGGGGCACCCCCCTCCTTGGAACTCATTTCTCCTCCATTTACTGTGATTGCATTTCGGAGAGCTTTTGGAAAGTAGTGATGTTTCATGATGTCTGAAGAAAACTTTCTGCCATTTGTAATTCGGAAAACGGAGCAGATTTGACTAAATGATAATAGATGGAGGAGATTAGATTTTAAATAAAGAAGAATATATTTTGACTAGAACAATACAGGTTTGTCGGGCTTACTGTAGAGTGTTTCTTCAAACAAATTTATTCTGGGAGGGCAGTTCAGGGAGGAGAAAGAACTCTTTATAATTTGAAGCAGGGAGCTTAATCTTTTGGGAGGGGGCAATTTCTGAATTTGCCGAATGAAATTCCGAAATGTGCCGAATCATAAAATACGAGCATACACAGACTTTATACCATTACTGTATGAGAAATGACGATAGGCATCACTAAAAAAATCAAGCATTCACAATTTTTTCTTCAGATGATTGACAAATATTTGAACTTGATGAATGAAAACGGGAATGTATATTTTGAACTGCCAAAACGATTGATTGGATAATTTATAAATTATTGTTCAATGATTTAATAAATTAAACTTCATGACATATTGGGTAGATAATACAGCTATTAATAAATATATCATTAGTTTTTGGTTTAATTAATTTTAAGTCCATGAGAGGGGGAACAAAAGCATATGGTCGTCGCGAAAAACATGCATATACTGTCAGCAGGATATATCTTAATGGGAGAAATAACCAAAAGTAAACTCTTTTCCTGTGAATAGTTAACATATCAGTGGCTTGTTTAAAAGAAAAATTAAAGTTTCTACTACTCCCCCTTTATGAGAAAAATGGCTGCCAAGATGGCCAAAAACGCATTTTTTGCCTTATGGCTTATCTTTAAGCTAAAATATTTTCAAGAAGGCGTGAGAAACCCAAAAAATTTATTGCGTAGCAATTTACAGGGAGGACCTGTACACTACCAGAAAGTGAGAAAACCTTTGGTTTTGTTTGCCTTTTTTTGTAATAAATGCCTCAATTTTAGCAAAATCTGAAAAATCAAGTTTTTGTGGTGACAACTTCGAAGAGCCCTGTACCTTGGCAATTTTAATTATGAACGTTCTAGTATTTTTTTTTCGGAATGCCTAGAGTAACTACACTGGTTATCAAAAATTAAGGAAAAATCACAAAAATGACGATTACTCAAGAAGTTACTTGTAGATTTCTATGAAACATGGCCAAATTGTACAACACATAGTAAGGAATAAAATAACATAAGAAGAAATTACCAGACAATTATGGTATTATAAAAAATAATGCACTTACAAAATGAAAAAAATTGAGGTAGCAGTTTGATATTGGGGAAGTACTTTCAATATGGTATATGATCCCCTCTAACAGCAATACAGCACGAGCAGCGATGCATGATGCTGTCAATTATTCGGTCTATTAATTCTTCAGGAAGCAAGAACCACTGATCTTGCAAAGCAGTAGCAAGCATGGCAAGGTTTGAGGGGGTGGGTTAAGGGCAGCAATCAGTAGCGGATCACCCAATAGGCGCATGAGGCGCGAGCCTGGGGCCTCAGAAAGGCAGGGGGCCTCGAAACCGTGGATTGTCACATTCTCAAAAATAAAAATTTTCAATTTGAGGATATGCCAATGAAAGTCACGAACTTGAGTGGAAAATGCTCAAACCCCACGGAAATTTACAGTTAGCCAAAGCCAATAGGACTGATTGGTGATTGCTCCCAATAGGGCCTGCATTTAAGCTGGGACCAACTAACTAACACTGAGGCCCAAAGCCCACAATAATTTGAAGCCCCTCTGAAAATTCAGTGGCAGAATGCAGCGTGACTAGGGGCCCCGTTAAAATACATTTTTGAGGGTCCCCTTTGTCCATCTCAGCACTATGTAAATCATTTATCATGTGCATTTTTGAACCCTCTTAGGGGCCTCTATGGTCATGGAGGCCCTCACAGTTGCAATATGGTAAATCCGTTCCAGGTAGATTGAATAAAGATTCTCGTTCAAGGAAGTTTTTTTTCTCCAATTAATACACTGCTCGACATTGAAAATGCAACACCAAGAAGGAGTGGTCAGAAATTCATGCAAATTTTACCGTAGACGCACGTCACTGAGTTATGCAAATGGTATGCAATGCGCAGCTCTCCGACGCACGTGAAGTAAGATATAAGAGAATGAAGTTGAAAAGTGGGCTATGTTCATGTTGGTTTTTCTGCCAGACTAACTATCGGAGAAATTTGGTTTTTGTCTCGAAGGATACGTGTGGTAGGAGGAAATGCCACGCCGTCCTCAACGAAGACACTTCCAGCATATAGACGACTTTACAAGGGGTATGGTGATCGGACTGAGAAGGGGAGGTTGGTCCATACGTCAAATAGCAGCTGATACCCACATGGATGCAAGCACTGTGTCGGAGATGGTTGGAAAGAGGAGCCACATTGAGGGGTGCAGGTGACGTCAGAGTGACGTCAGACCGTTTGGATCGACGGATTCACCGGCAAGCTGTGGCGGACCCGCAAGTCACTTGTACGTCGATTCTGCAGCACGTGCAAGGTACCCTGGATGTTCCTGTGTCGACCAGAACCATTTCCCGTCGACTGGTTGCACGTGGCCTGCAATCGCTAAGAAGACTGCCATTGACCTCACAGCACAGACTCCAACGTTTGGAATGGTGCCGGACCAGAGCGACGTGGATGGCAAAATGTGTTCTCAGATGAATCCCGCTTCTGTTTGTCCAGCGATAGTCATCGCATACGTGTGTGGCGTCGACGTGGAGAAAGATCGAATCCGGCAGTAACTGTGGAACGCCCCACAGCGCGACAACGTGGCATAATGGTTTGGGGCGCTATTGCATACAATTCCGTATCACCTCTAGTTCGTATTCGGGGCACTATGACGGCCCAACGATATGTAGATAATGTACTGCGGCCGGTGGCAATCCCCTACCTTCAGGGTCTGCCAAATGCAATTTTTCAACAGGATAACGCCCGGCCTCACAGTGCTCGAATCAGCCAACATGCTCTACGAGGTGTACAGATGCTTTCCTGGCCACCATACTCTCCTGACTTGTTACCAATCGAACATGTGTGGGACGTGATTGGACGCCGTTTGCAGAACCTGCCACTGCCTCGTTCAGAGGACGAACTGTGGCAAATGGTTGAAAGGGAATGGAGTGCCATCCCTCAGGACACCATCCGCAGGCTTATTGACTCCATGCCTAGACGTGTTTCTTCGTGCATCGCTGTCCGCGGTGGTCCTACTTCTTACTGAGCCGACGCCGTCCTCGCTCTAAATTTTGCTTATTTATTTTGAAATAAATATCACTTATTGTTCCATGCTGTCTCTGTCTTCTTACCAAATTTCATTAATTTCTGACCACTCCTTCTTGGTGTTGCATTTTCAATGTCGAGCAGTGTAAATAGTTACTTTTTACTTTCTTCTATATCTAATATATAGAAGAAAGTATTGGTTTCGTGAAAATTTTCGAATGTCGAATTTTGACGGATTTGCACGTTTTGAGGTGCGCTGAGTCCATTTCAACCATTTTTGGAAAATGTGTGTCTGTGTGTCTGTGTGTGTGTGAGTCTGTATGTGTGTGACCAGTTTTTGTGGCCGCGCGAGAGCAAAAACTACTGAATGAAATCGAACAAAAATTTTTGCACATATGTACCACCATGTGAACTGGTGCACCTGACTTTGTTTAGCGAATTCCTCCAAGGGGGGAGGAGCAATCGCACGTGTTCTGCGCGGGGGTGATTGTTATATCTCAGGAAGTAACCGGCGGAATCAAACGAAAATTGGTCCATAGGTAGACCCTACTGAGTACAGGTGCTGATTCAATTTGTTTGTCAATATCTCGAAGGGGGTGGAGCAATCGCACGTGTTCTGCGCGGGGGTGACTGCTATATCTCAGGAAGTAACCGGCGGAATCAAAGGAAAATTGGTCCATAGGTAGACCCTATTGAGTACAGGTGCTGATTCAATTTGTGTGTCAATATCTCAAAGGGGGGTGGAGCAATCAAAAGTGCTTATTTTGTCATTGCACCTACTGTATCTCGGGAAATATTGCTGCGATTTGAATGAAATTTGGAATAACACTAACCCAATATGGAAGCAAGCATCGATTAAATTTTGACGCCAATCGCCCCAGGGGGAGGGTGGGGTGATTTTTGTGCTTAGTCAACAATGCGAAAAATTAATTCATTAAAAAATCGCTTTCACGCTATTTAATTATCAAAACAGCTGAAAACTTTCAATGATTTGAAATTTTTAACTGTTGCCAATTTCTTTTTACTAACAAATAAAATGTTTGCAATTAATCTAAACAAGGCTTTTGCAATGATTTCCAATTTCGCTCATTGATTCTGAATTTGCAGGGTTATTACGATAATTGGGAAATTGTAGCTGTCTCCAATTACTCGGGCGAGTACGTATTTTATTTTGTAACCGGAATTCATAAGATAGATATAGAAGAAAGTTTCGTGACGGCCACGACAGCTGGTTTATTATTTTTTTTAAAAATACTAATATTGTTTGCATAACTTTAATGCTGTGCATAATCCTTTAAAAAATTGAGGCCTCTTAGAAAGATGGGACACAAGGCCCAGGCCCAGTTGGCAGCGTCACATCTTCAAAACCAAAAATTTTTGGATTTGAGGAGTTGCCATGGAAAGTCATAAGTTTGAGTGGGAAATGCTCAAAACCCATGGAAAGTGACAGTTAGATGAGGATTATAGGCTCGAGCTGAAGCCAATAGGACGACTGTTCAAAATATGGCCCTGCATCCAAGCAGGGCTTGAATTACTAATACTAGGGACCACCTAATTTGGAGACCCCCTAAAGATTCAATGGCAGAATGCGGTGGCTGATTTACAGGTTTGGGGGTCTGTCAAAATGCATTTCTGAAGGCCCCTTTGTACATCTCAGCAATATGTAAATCATTTATCATGTACATTTCTGAATAAATTTCGGGGCTTCTATGGTCATGGGGCCCCTGTGG
>JAXGGA010020573.1:0-18042 GCA_038373865.1 Uloborus plumipes | reverse complement strand
CCCAACCCTTACTGCCGATCTCATATTAAAATGAACTAAATTGAAGATCCCTTTTAAAAGCCTTATGCAATAAAATCAATTACAAATATTTTATTTGTTAACAAATAGAAACTGGCAACAGATGAAATTATAAATCATTGAGTTTTCTTTCCTCGTGGCCCAACAATGAAAACATAAATGCTCAGATGTTGAACAGAGCTAGTAGATAGAAATCGGACCAATTTTAAGCATTAATAACTCCGGGGTGCGATGACCCCGGGGGGTAAATTTTGGGAAAATGTCCTCAATGTCTCATCGAGAATATTCATACCAAAAATCAACACTAAAGACCCCCGGGGAGAAAAGATACGGAAAATAAAAACGAGGGGGGAGGGGGTGGGGGTCGAAAAACCCCCTATGCCGAGCTTTGGGACAAAATAAATGTGGGTGCAAAAGCAGAGCTCAATCCGAGTTACCGTTTAGTCTGGACCCCTGTCAAACAATTTTTAAAAAGTGCGAAAAATAGCGATTTTATAACATATATCACCCCTCCCCCTGAGGGTCCTGGATGTTTTGCTTTAGTATATGCCGTCAGGGGCCGCTGGAGATTGAGTTTACCAAAAATGAACTCTAAGGATCTTTATGGGGCTGAGATACAGAGGGGTGAAAACCCCGGTTTGGTTACTCGCGTAAACAGTCCTTGTCGCTCTTTTACATTTTTATTGGCGACGGAAATTTCTTGGCGGCATGTATTTGGTTTTCTTGGCGGGGCGGGACGCTCCCGCGTCCCGTGATTTCTATTTTTTATGAGATCTTCCATAAAAGAGTTCTTTAAAACAATTTAAATGGCAAAGTGGAGGTTTTTTTTAATTTAAATAAATAGAAAATACTCTATTCATCGTGATACATGTTTAATTCTTAAACAATCAATTGCTTTTTATTGGTCAAAATGGGAGAAAAAGGATAATAAATGCCACGTTTTACTCATCCGTCGAGGAAAAAAAAAGGCTATATCTCGGGAATAAAAATTTGTCAGAAAAACAAGAAAAACAAAAAGTCATGGAGTGTAGAATATTTTTGCATATTGCCTGCCAGATCTCATCAAAATCAAAAATGGTGCGGCGCGAAAATTTCTGAAATTTTGTTCATTTACTAAAAAATGAAACATTTATTCACATGCTTTTGTGCATAAATGCATATTTCATTGCTCTAAGTTTTAAAAGTTAACTGTAGTACGATTTTTTCTTCCCAAATAACGCCAGGGACCATGTAAACAGTGTTGAATTGTCTCCACCCTCCGCCTCTCCCCCTTTTAATTTTTATAGTAGTACTAGCGGTACCCGCACGGCTTTGCCCGTGGTATAAAAGTAAAAGGTCATTTGGTAATGAATTGATATCGCAGAAAGAATACTCAATTTTAGTTATAATTCAACTGTAGTTTTTTAAAAGTATGTTATAAAAATAAGCCAAAAGAGAACAAAGGAACAATTTTGTTGCTTACAGAGACTTGAAAAAGCAAACACCTTAAAAAATATGGTAGCATTTGAGTACTGTCATGCAATAATATGTTTCTCTGAGAAGGAAGCATATTTAATCAGGTATTTATCATACGCAAATAATTTTTTCTACTCTCGAAAACAAAAATAGTTGCGTAGCAACGTGCCTTGGAAAATTTCAATTATTGAAGGTTCTTGACGCTATTTAAAAAGTCGCCAATTTGGTAGCTAATTTGGGATACCTGGGGTAATTCTGAACCCCTATCCCTTCCATAAATAAAGAAACTTACGTAATCTCACTTTTGTGAAAGAGAAATTGTCGCCAAATGTTGAGGTATTCTCTATGAAGCTGATTACTTTTTTGGCAATCTGAAATCAATTTGAATATTATATTTGGCGCTAAATGTACATCATTCCGTAAGGCGTTAAAATAATTTCCAATATTGCAGTATATCATAGCAAATAGTATGGACATGAAAACGAACTATTGATTGGATGTTTGGCGAGAAAATATAGTAACATACTTTGATTGAAAACAGCAATAGATAAAGAACAAAATAGTGTTCGCCTGGAAAATAATGCATGACATCTAAGCCTCTACAAATCTAAAGGAGTTCCGAAATATGAAACTGAATCTCATTTGCTTTTAAAAAAAGATTAATCTGTTAATCAAATACCTTTTTTATTCTTTATACTTGAGATAGTTATTGGGAAAACTTCCATTATTGAGGGCTCTTGGCGCGATTCAAAAGATCGCCAAATTTACGGTAGCAAGCAATTCCAACTATCTGCCAGAGAGTTGAGTTGATACATACACGATTGGATTGATGAAAGCCTTCGAAAATGGCGTTTTAAATTGAAATTACTGAGACAGAATCAAGTCTAAAATGGAGATAAAAAAATAACTACTCATCGGATTTTGTTGAAACTGGTCTCTAAACCTTCCCAGTACCAAAAGGAACAAACGGTGAAAATTTCAGGCAAATCTCCCGGGTAGTTTCTGAGATCTTAGGGAACACACACACATACACATATACACATTTACCAACATTCATTTTTATATATATAGATAGTCATATAAAAATGCGAATGGTGCATTTCGAATAGTAAGTTCGAATAGTATAGTACATTTTCGAATAGTAAGTTTCGAACACGGTACGATATTTGCTTGGCTATGAATGCATCTGGGCAATTCCATCGTTACAGACGTAACAATCGCAGACTTTGAACACTAATAATTCTGGTTTGGGCTAATGAAAGTCTTCAATTTTTTTTCCTGTAGTGTAACTTGATGATGTTTATGCTACATTAAATTTGCGTGCAGATTGCTTAATTACAAAAAAATACAGAAATTAAAAACTGCCTGTTACAGACGTAATTCACAAAACAGCAAAAACTCGACTATGTCATACATCTTACAATATTCCTCTGAATTATACGGAAATTTTGAACTTTTTTTTTTAATACGCATTCTAGAGACTTCAAGCTTTCTAAAACCATAAAGATTGTGTGGATTTTGACTGTCGAATTTGTGAAAAAAATTCATAAACTTGTTACGGACGAAACAAAGTGGTGTTACAGACGTAACATCTCTGATTTGAAAGTAGAAAACAGTATTTTAAAGCAGGAATAAACAAAGATTTTTGTGCTAAAACAATACAGTAGCATTAATTAACACATTATTTGAATATTTTAAGTTATACTGTAACAGTTTTAGAAAATTTGGGTAAGTCTGGGGGAGTTGAGAGCATATGCCGATATGTCAATATGTAACAATGAATTAATGCATCTTAAGACAATTATTTCCAAGAAAGATTGACACAAGAAAAGTTTAGAAGGGCCTTCACACAAATTTATTTATTTGTATTCTTAAAATTAATGCATAATGGGGCTGCTACATAAAAAAATCGGAAAAAGTAAATTCCTCCCTGGAATCAGTGATTGGTCTTAGGAGAACTTAAAAATTTGAAAATGTTGGATGATATAGCAGAATACTAGTACCAAACTAAAATTTAACCTTCTTGGTGACAGTTGGTCAATTTTGATAATTTTTTTTGAATGAAAAAATGTGTCCTTTTTCGTCCGACGTTCTCGAAATTCGAACGGCATTTTCGTATTCTGTTCGAAAACAATGCATTTCGCGGGCTTTTGGCAAATTCGCGATGTTAGCCCACCGTTCTTCCAATTTTGGCGTCAGCTTTAAAACATTTTCCTGGGGCATATAAATAATTTTAACTTTTTCTGCAATGGAGTTTGCACACTGAAAAAAGGAAAGAGCGTCGTTGACAAATGCTGTTCTAGATCTTACTCTCTGCCACACCTGGTGCCTGACCATACCCCCAACTCCATCCACAGCTCCCTTTCCATGTAACGTAGCAAAAAAATGCCAGTTGAGGTATAAATTATAATCAGTTATACCATATGTGTATTTTATTAATCTTAAGAAATAAATTTCAATTACATGCCGACATAATTAAAAATTTCAAAATCAGAATGCCAGAAACTTTAGTACTCGTACCATATTATGCTATATACATGTATTGCTCATCCTGTGCTTTTTACCTATTTAATTGGAAATTTACTTTTGCTACGGACGTAACATAGAGCCATTTGTTATGTCCGAAATGTTACGTCTGTAACAGCATTAATTTAAAAACTAAATCAGTTGCAATATTTTTAACTATGGTGGGCAATTACTCTAAGAATTTGCCAAAAGGACCATTAAGGGTTTTTTTTAATTTTGATTTTTTAGGACGTAATGACAACTTTTGCTTCTTTTTTGTTACAGACGTAACATCAAACTTCTTTTTTTCAAACTTCAATTACACCATTTAGATCAATTCAAAAGAAATTAATGAATGCATATTATTATAGTACCGTCTTAGTAGTTAAAATTGTGCTACAAGTAGTTATTTTTGTTTTTATTTTTCGATGAGAAATATGCATTTGAAAATGTGTTCTTTTTTCTGATTTTTACAAGTTCGTGAATATCGTACTTCCAACTAAGAAAACAAGTATTATTCTAACTCTCACCAAAAAACCAATGCAGGATTCTTAAAATATACATCTTAAGCTTTAAAATGATGTATAACATAGCAACATAACTTCAATATGAATTTTTGACCAATTGGTTTCACTTTTCATGGAATGGCCCATCTTTAATTCCAATTTTTTTACACAAAAAGCGAATTTTTATCACTCTAAAACTGAAGCGTGGAAAAAAAAAAGAATTCCAACTGTCAATACAACGTTGGAGTCGCTCAAATATGTTTAGATTCTCTATTTTCTATAACAGTTTAAAATTTATTTACATGTCCTCCACAAAGTTTGAAAACACAAACTATTATTTACAAGCTATTATCTTCTTTCATAAACAGAACGTAAATCCTCAACATAATAAAGCCCACGAGAGCACTTAAAAACTGCTTAACTCTTGCTTAAGAAAAAAAGTTTTTACCGAAGCTTCGTTTAGAAGATTTATTTTTATTCCTACGAAGGGTTACACGCATCATTTGTCATTTTTTGAGGACGTTAAAAATAATCTCTAAAAATAATCTCTGCACGGAGGGGGGGAGGGGGTTAGTAAAAAAGTCAGTCTTTCTCCAAAATATTTTGCAATTCTTGCAAAATATTTTCGCAAATTGTCTCCGTTTCCCTTTATTACTTTCTTCTATATCTAATATATAGAAGAAAGTATTGGTTTCGTGAAAATTTTCAAATGTCGAATTTTGACGGATTTGCACGTTTTGAGGTGCGCTGAGTCCATTTCGACCATTTTTGGAAAATGTCTGTCTGTGTGTCTGTCTGTGTGTGAGTCTGTATGTGTGTGACCAGTTTTTGTGGCCGCGCTAGAGCAAAAACTACTGCATGAAATCGAACAAAAATTTTTGCACATATGTACCACCATGTGAACTGGTGCACCTGACTTTGTTTAGCGAATTCCTCCAAGGGAGGTGGAGCAATCTCACGTGTTCAGCGTGTGGGTGATTGCTATATCTCAGGAAGTAACCGGCGGAATCAAACAAAAATTGGTCCATAGGTAGACCTTACTAAGTACAGGTTTTGGTTTAATTTGCGTGTCAATATCTCAAAGGGGGGTGGAGCAATCGCACGTGTTCTGCGTGGGGGTGATTGCTATATCTCAAGAAGTTATCGGCGGAATTTAACGAAAATTAGTCCATAAGTAGAATCTATAGAGTACAGGTTCTGATTCGATTTGTGTGTCAATATCTCGAAAGGGGGGTGGAGCAGTCACACGTATTCTGAGCGGGGGTGATTGCTATGTCTCAGGAAATAACTGGAGGAATCAAACGAAAATTGGTCCATAGGTAGACCCTATTGAGTACAGGTGCTGATTCAATTTGTGTGTCAATATCTTAAAGGGGGTTGGATCAATCAAAAGTGCTTATTTTGTCATTGCACATACTGTATCTCGAGAAATATTGCTGAGATTTGAATGAAATTTGGAATAATACTAAACCCAATATGGAAGCAAGCATCGATTAAATTTTGGCGCCAATCGCCCCAGGGGGAGGGTGGGGTGATTTTTGCGCTTAGTCAACAATGCGAAGAATTAATTCATTAAAAAATCGCTTTCGCGCTATTTAATTATCAAAACAGTTGAAATCTTTCAATGATTTGAAATTTTTAACTGTTGCCAATTTCTTTTACTAACAAATAAAATGTTTGCAATTAATCTAAACAAGGCTTTTGCAATGATTACCGATTTCGCTCATTGATTCTTCATTTGCAAGATTATTACGATAATTGGGAAATTGGAGCTGTCTCCAATTATTCGGGCGAGTACGTATTTATTTTGCAACTGGAATTCATAAGATAGATATAGAAGAAAGTTTCGTGACGGCCACGACAGCTAGTTTTTTATTTTTTTAAGGATTTATTTCATTGGAAAATAACGGAAAATGTAGCATTTACTTCCGGTCGGGACGTAGATAATTTATTTAAAAATTCGATTTTTTAACGGTAATTTTTCGAAAAACAAGCACAGAGTGAATTATTATGGTTTGCTGATTTGAAAGAAAATTAAATCATGCTATAATTTTGCGATTTGAGCAGTTTTATGAAGTATTGAGGAAACAACCAACAAAAAAAGCACCTATAAGAAATATTTTTCAAGCTAAAATACCCTTTCTTCTCCAATTTTAATGAATAGAAAAGATGTGGTTTAAAATCCAACAATGAGTTTAGGTTTTTGATTCTTAGAAATTTGAATCCTAACTACCAGGCCAAAAAAAGTCATCAAAAGGGACAAAATCCATAGCAGGATCGAACCTGATATCTTCGCGTTTGTAGTGCACTAACCGTGTAGTGCACCCAACTCTATCCAACCGCGCTTCTGTATCTAAGTTTTCGGATACTATTCATTGAGGTGATGTGTAATAAAAAGATACAGAAAAAATTGTTTTTTTGAAAAAAAAAAATTAGTCAATGATTAGTCAACGATCTTAATCTTACTACTATTATATATGCGAAAGTTTGTATGGATGGATGGATGGATGTATGGATGGATGTATGGATGGATGTATGTTTGTTCCTCTTTCACGCAAAAACTACTGAATGGATTTTGATGAAACTTTTACCATAATGTAGCATATACATCAGAATAACACATAGGCTATAATTTATAACGATATTCAAAAAAGTTCGATCGGTAGCGTCTTTTTCATTCCAATTTAAGGTACATATTTCTCATAAATCAAAAGGCATTGACCAAACTAACTCAGTATTTAGTGTATCATCTCAACTCCCTGTCGAAAGCTAAAATTGCGGGCATCATTTCTTCTTTCCGTATTTAATGTCCAAGGCTTTTCTCAAGTCAAATCATGAAGGTTTTTTTTCCAGCTTCATGGGGAATATCCAGGCTTTTACCATGATTTGTATTTAAAACGTTTTGTAGTCTTAGTTGTGTAAGTAGAATATTTATCCTTAAGCAATGTGTTTTTTAATGTGCATTGCTGCGTGAAAATATTATTTTTTTAGAATAAATTGTATTCCTTTGTTAGTAAATTGTTGACTGTATCAATTATTTTCACAAGTTTCGTGAATTTGTCGGTCCTGCTTAATCGTCTAACGGATAAACGAATAAAATATCCTGGAACTAGATATTTCCCATGCCATAGACGCAATGCTAAAGATTCCGCTTAATCGAATTCTCCGCTTAATCAAATAATATTTCTTGGAACCGACAGTATTCGTTTGAGCGGGGCCGACAGTATGTGTTTTAGTGTTTTAGAGTATCGGTAATGTAATCGCTTGAAGAGATTGGCAACTAATAAATGGATTAGGTTCAGTATTTTCCACTTTAATGGAACTTTAAATACAATTTTACAGTATTTTTAAAAATTTGTTGGCGTTGATTGGGCGGTACTTACAATTGGTCACTTAGAATACAATCGAACAGGTATCTTGCCGAATTTGTTGCAAAAATATTATAATAACTAAGATTATGGGTAATGTTTTCCACTGACGCCAGTTCTGGCGCCAAAGACTATGTGATAATACTTTACTTCTTACGATATAACTAAAATAAAACGATTGTTGTCTGATATTTGTAGACTGCGCCAAAATCTTAATCATCGAAATAATACTCCCACAGTTGAAGAAAAGTTGTTTTTTTTTTTTTTTTGGCCGATTCCGTACGTTGTCATTAAAAAACTTTTGAAACTTACGTCAAAGCAGAAAGTAATCCGCATACGAAATTAATCAGACCCCAAAACTAAAATTACCATTAATTTGTGTTTTTCGCACAAATAATTGTCAAATGCTCCCTACTAATTTCGAAATCACTTAGGACAAAAACTTTTAGCGTCATTTCATGGTCAGCAATATTTTCTTAGCATTAAATGACAATTTTTCTTTGACAAAAATTACTGGCTTAATAATACCTAAGCATATTTGCATAAAGTAGGGAGGGGAGAAAAATTATCCTAGGTATCCCAAAACAGTTACCGCAAATTTAGCGACATTTTAAATCGTCAAAGCGGTACGTTTTGAGTTCTTTTAGTTTGGGGAAAAAAAGCGATTATAAATTGTTTCTCAATATTTTTACTGGCCCAGGCAACGCCGGGTATTTTTGCTAGTACTATTATATATGCGAAAGTTTGGATGGATGTATGGATGTTTGTTCCTCTTTCACGCAAAAACTACTGAATGGATTTTAATGAAACTTTTACCATAATGTAGCTTATACATCAGAATAACACATAGGCTATAATTTATAACGATATTCGAAAAATTTCGATTGGTAGCGCCTTTTTCATTCCAATTTAAGGTACATTTTTCGCATAAATCCGCGAAGGCTTCCAACAAACTAATTCAATATTTAGTGCATCATCTCAACTCCCTGTCGATAGCTAGAGTTGCGTGTATCATTTCCGCTTTTCGCATTACATTTTCAAGGCTCAAGTCAAATCAAAAAGAGAAAGTTTTTTTTCAGCTTCATGGTTAATATCCAGGCTTTTACATTAGACACTGGAAACGCTCGCGCGCCGGCTCGCTAACGAGCTGTTACCATGATTTGTATTTTCAAACATTTTGTAGTCTTAGTTGTAAATAGAATATGTATCCTTAAGCAATGTGTTTTTTATTGTGCTTTGAAACGTGCAAATATTATTTTGAAGTATAAATTGTATTCTGTTCACTGCATCAATTATTTTCGCGAGTTTTGTAAATATGTTTTAGAGTATCGGTAACGTAATCGCTAGATGAGATTGGCAACTAATTAGGTTCATTATTCTCTAATTTGATAGAGCTTTAAATACAACTTTTTGGTATTTTAATAACCGGTTAATCCAAGCAAATTGGTAGGTACGGGGGTCTCTGGGGTGCTAAATGCTAAATGCAAGATTTTAATAACTGAGATGCTCGGCGATTTTTTCAACTGACGCCAGTTTTTGTGCCAAAGACTACGTAATAATATTTTACTTCTTACACTACGTAACCAAAATAAAACGGTTATCGTCTGCTATTTATCGACTGCGGCAAAATCTCAATCATCGAATTACTACTCCCACATTTGAAAAGTTTAGTTTTTTTTTTCTTTTGTTGGCCGATTCCGTATGTATCCAATAAAAACCTTTTTAAAATTATGGTAAAAACGTAAGGTAATCCTCATACTAAATTAATCAAACCCTTAAACAAGACTACATTACCATTAATTTTCGTTTTTGCACAAATAATCGTCAAATGTTCTCTATTAATTTCGAAATCATTGAGGACAAAAAGTTTTAGCGTCATTTTATGGTCAGCAATAGTATCTCAGCATTTGATGGCTATTTCTCTGAGACAAAAATTAGTGACATAATAATACTTAATGTATTTTCATAAAGTAGGGAGGGGAGCAAAATTATCCTAGGTATCCAAAAAAAGTTACCGCAAATTTGGTGAAATTTTAAAAATCGTCAAAGTGGTGTGCTTTGCATTTTTTCAGTTTAGGAGACCCCCCCCCCCCAAAGGTGAGTATAAATTGTTTCTATAAATTATTACTGACCCAGGCAACGCCGGGTAATTTTGCTAGTAAGCTATAAAATTTAGTCATGGTATTCGATAAAGAAATGAGGAAGTTCTGCCATCGTAAAGAAAACAAGCTAGATACATAATATAGGTGCGGTGGTTGTCCGATCGGTAAGACGTCAGACTCGTGACCGGAGGGTCCCAGGTTTGATCCTAGCTGATAAAAGATACACCGTTGTCAATAACGTTAAATAAGGGGCATGGTTACGAAGTCTTCCAAGTGAACCGATACTTCTGGGGATACTGAACCATTTGCTTGCTCGACTTCTGGTCTAGATCAAAAATAACAGAGCGTTCTTCAGGGCCTAAGAAAGCAGGTTAAAACACGTGTAGTGACAGGTACAGGAGGCCCTGGGGCCCTACTCTGAAACTTCCTGGGACTTCCAGTGACGTCTATTACTCCCTCACGACAAGCAAGAATAGCCGAAAAAGTAGTCGCTTGTCAAATTTTGTACTACTCTGAAAGCCCTAATGTGCCCAAGCGAGAATTTTCTCTCCTTCTACAGCGTATCGAGAAGGAAAAACGATTGACCAATCAAATGACAGTATATCTCACTCGCGTTATTACATCAACATTCGCACGTGCATTTTGCTTTAACTTTCTGGTTCAGCTTAGCCTCCGAAATAGATGGTAGAGACAAATATTAAAAGCATTCGGGCAGATTAAGATGTTGTGTTTCAGGAATTTAAAAATATTAGAATTTTAAATCGCAATTAGTACATCTTTTCAACACATACGAGCATACAAGCGAAAGCGAGGTAAAGTGTCGAAATACATTATACGAATTCATCTCAATGTATCAAATGCTTCGACTAAACATGAAAAAATTTATAAATACTTTTAAAAAATAATACTAATATTTAAAAATATTTGTTAAATTAAATCATTTAACTTCATGGCTTTGTTTTTAACGATATTTTGACTTTATCGCAATAATAGTTTAAAATTCAGGACTTTAAGTAAAAGTCCCCTTTTTGCGTTACTCATTTTTGTTTTCGCAATAATAGTTGTATTTTCAGCCTTTAAATGCTACGTAAGGAAAAATCACATGTCTGGGCAGGGCAAAATTAAGGCATAGGGCACCAACGCTTGGGGGGAGGGGGGCTCAAGTCCATCTAAAGTTTCTAAAATGGAGAAATTTCATATCGCACTATGACAAGATAAAAAATAAATTTAAAAATACTCTTTCGAAAACTTGAAATCCGAAATATTTTACTACTTCATTATATTGTTTTTATTTGGGGGGGGGGGGCAGCACATAAAGCTCGTGCTCAATGTCCTACAAAGTCGTGCCCTGTGTCTAGGTATCTCTTTTTCAAAACATGTATTTAAAACATTTGTTGTTTGAGAGAGGTAAAAATTACTGCATGTGCTGCGCTTTTTGCAATGATTTTGATAGACTCAATTTTGCTTTTCGCGATGTTTTGGCCTTTTCGCAATAAGAGATATATATTCACTCTCTAAATATTAAGTACAAGTCCCTATTTTTGGGGCAATGCATAAGAGAAAAATGCAGATCCTAAATAACATGTTTGCGGATCTTTTTTTTTAAATGCATTTAAAATACTTTATGTTTGCGAATTGAAAGAAACAAATTCATGTTTTATGCTTTTGCTATCATTTTAAGACTTGAAAAACGATGATGCAATTATTCTGTGAGGAAAAATTAAACTTAAATACGATTCGATAAAAACGAAATGCTCCCCCCCCCTACCCTGATAGAAAATAGAATTTGAGTAAAGAGCTCATTTTATTAAAGGAAATGTACCCCCCCCCCCCCGGTTAGATCGACACCCTGGTTAAGTAGATATATAAATTCAAGTTTTGGGCATACCTTAAAGTAATTTCAATTTGCAAAATTTCGGCCAAATAATCAGTAAAATAAGATGATTATAGATAAGCGGCAAAGTTGCAGAGTTCCAATTACTGCCGATAAATGGATGCCTCTCCCAAATTCAAACTCAAAATCAAGAAAAAAATCTTAACTCTCAATGTACAAACATACTGAACCACATTTTCAGTACTTATAAACATTATGGCACACTCCGCGTTGAGAAAAAATGGAATAAACAAACAGCTTCTCACTGCCGAGGAAGGCATCTCACGTCTTCTTACCCTGTCGTAAACTTCTCGGCGCGATTCTAGATACCTTAAATTAGAAGTGGCTTTGAGATTAGCGATTATTCGTGTCTCACGAGATGTGACGTCACGGGGCACAAAAAACCCGTATTCTCGGTATCGACTACATTGACGATACAATGAGAGTAGGGCCCCTGGAGTGTGAGGTGTGAAGCGAAGAGACATACAAAAAAGATACTGTCTGATTTTCCTAGGTAAAACATTCTTCGTATTTGCGCATGCGTTAGGTATTCTCAGATCTTACCAAAATAGGGGTGATAGGTAAGATAACAATAAGGAGAAGAATAATAAGAAGCATTTTGAGCGTAACAAAACAACTTAGAGCGATGCTAATTTCAAATACATAGTGTAGTCGAATATGTCAAAAGGATAGCAAAAAATGCAAGTTTCAAATTGAAAACTTTGGTAAGTTCTCACTCACAACCCATCACCTCTTTTTTAAGTGGAATGATTCGCGAGTGATAGGCGCGGTTTTCAAGGACGGACAGCAGCTACGACATTTACGAATATTGTACCAAAAATATACATACTTTCAACTTCAACTAGATTCTATCCTTCCCCCATCTCCCTCCAGGTGTACCAGAGCCTGGAACGGCGCGGCTTCAGCGCCCTCTGCCTGCACGGCGCGGGCGACGACGACGTGTACGACGTCATCGCCAACTTCCCGAGCGGCCACGTGCGCCAGGTCCGCCAGCTGTCCCTGCGCTGTTGCGACCTGACCGACAAGGGCCTGGAGGTGCTGCTGGAGTTCTTCCAGGCCCTCTGCCGCCTGGAGATGACCGGGTGCAACGAGGTGACGGACGCCGGGCTCTGGGCCAGCCTCCACCCACGCATCGTGCACCTGACGCTGTCGGACTGCATCAACGTTGCCGACGAGTCCGTGGCCGCAATCGGTGAGTTGCTTCATGGCACCATTAGCATGGATACAAGGGAGGGGCGATCGCCCCTCCCTTGGAATAATCCGCAATGGAAAATTTTCAACATTGAAGTTCCAAAAGTGCATCTTTAGACTATCTTTGATGCTAGCAGAAGGGAGGTTTGGGGCTCTCCTCAAGATAAGTTTCCCAATGGAAGTCCAAAGCATACAAGGTCAACGTTTGTAAACCAAGATGCGCAGTAAAGGATACTTAATGAAATCAATCGCCCGTCCCTTGAAACATATCTAGATCCGCCCTTGTGTGACACTGACCAGAAAACCACACGAATAGCGTAAAGGGCCACACCTACAAGTAGCTATATGTAACAGAAAATCTGAAGGCATGCCTGGAGGAACCGGGCCTTGAGGCACACCTCTATGTGTTTATGGAGAATTCTGTTGAGATATTTCTGCGGATCTCCGGTCTTAAGGCCGGAATTTCCCATGTAAAACTTCATTCGATTTTCCTTTGCTGAATAGCGCTTCAAGGACGATGGTACTGTGGATGGCTAGGAGGTTGTCCCCATGCCAAGAAAAGGAAAATCCGAAGATATGCCTTCGGATTTTCCGTTGTTTGTAGAGGGCACTAAATGATGAATGAAGGTCAAATAGACAACATTCGAAAGAGCATCTCGAGATATATTGTTGACGCAAAACATTGTTGGCCCTAGCCCACACGTTATTGAGCTATTTATAAGGTCTTAAAATCTTACGAAGCTTTAAAAAAGCACCGAAGTTAAAAATTGATCACGCAATACTACCGCCTACATGTGAAGGACATCTATTGACTAATCATATGAAAGAAGTCTGCCATTACTCGCTGAAACTCGCCAAATTTGGCGACTTTTCTTTAAAATATCGGCAGACTTAAGGACCTCATATTTCGATTACGTGGTCATGATGGCAAATAATTTTTATGTCCAGAAACATGTTTTGCAATGCTCTTTGTGTTGACACTTGTCCAAATTTTTTCCATTGTGACGCTTTCGTATGGCTTCCTAGAAAGAATATCTTCTGTATGTTGCCTAGTAGTGTGCACACCCCAACGATTCTGTTTTAAAAATCATCATAAATGTGGTGCCAGAGTTTATTTCCTTTTACCCCAAATGACCCTAATTATTTTCACTTGTATCTTTAACAAACGAAGTTGCAACTGGGTAGAGTCTGGCTCTGATAAGTTGACTTTTAATCGGGTGAATCTCAAACGATTGCATTGAGGCCATGAGCAGTACGTAAAGCGAACTCCATACTGCTCACTCCAGCCTCCAGAGGGTTTTGTTTCACTCTGATTACCGACCAATAGGCTGGAATAGCAATAAAAGAGTTGAGGCAGATATCCTCTCATTATAGCTGAGATTGCTTTCAAACTGGTAACTTAGATTTAGTTAGCACCCCAGCAAGGGTATACAAGCAATGGTGCAGCTCAACTCACAAAATGAAGATAAAAGCTACAAGTAATAAGATATAAGTTACCACACTCAAACCATTACTAAGGCTGACTTACAAGTCCACTATAGTCGGTATATGCTTGAGTATAAAAGTATATGTATAAGTTACTTTGTAGCTGTGATCTGTGTACAAGCAAGTACCATACAGATCGTTATGGCATCCAGAGAGTGTACTTTGACTCTTTCAATGAACGTTAGTCTGAAAAAGCCACAATAAAGCTGGGGTGGTGAACCATTTATTGAAGCGGAGACTTCCTTTTATCTGGTTAGCTACCAGTGTAAAAGTAAGCTCAGTTTCAGTGACAGCTTTACTACCTCTAATTGAAACTGAACTGTTAACAGCCATAACACACCTGAATATGAATAGCATAACAGTACAGGGGAAACTATTATGGCTACTCTAGACTAACGATAATAAGCGATCATTAGTTTTCAAAGCACGACAGGCAGTAAAGAACTATCGTCAGGGGGGAGGAGGGTGCTACACCTCTCCACTTTTTCGGAAATGAAGTCGCCTATTTAATTTCATTATTGAAAATCATTAAAATATGCATGCAAATATGCACTACTTTTTCCTCGTTCCTGCTATCAAATGCAATACATAACCACAACTTGAATCAATATTTAAATTGTTTATACGGTAGCAAGGTCATTTTCCCACATGAGATAGTTAATCTTTTACGATGGAGCTTCCCAACTATTGTTTTAAGAAATTAATTTTAATTTTACGCTGTCAAAAAAAGTTCTCCTGTTTCAAATTTGCATGCATATTCATAACATAAATTATCCCTTCAATATAATTCTCTAACATTAGGTGAATATTAGCACTTTCTCTTTCTTAAGATTTCCGAAGAAATTCGTTAACATGACAAACTGCAACAGCTGACGACTCATCAATAATAGAACTCATTCCCTTCGATTATTTTTCCGACTGGTTGATCAAAACTACGCTATTCTGAACATTTATAAATAAAAGAACTATCTATTTTTCCGACAGTGACAATGACATTCTATTAATCAATTAAAAGAGTGATGAGTGTTACAGCATTTCTTCTGGATTTTACAAAAGATTAATAAATTACTAAAATATGTATTGGAAGATATCCAGATCTAATCATCAATAAACGATAATAAATAAATATTACAGAACTTTAAATTCTCTTTGTTTTTGTTTTCTAACACAATAAGATGACACTGAAAGTTTCTGACGTCCCCCCTCCTGTTTTCAATAAAAACACAATTTTATACATAATCACGAACACAGGACTATTTTTCTACCGGACCACCAAATTTCACAAGAAGAGACTGCAAGGAACTTGATAGCTTTAATAGGGCCATTGATCTACATTGGGGGCTATAAATTGAACAAGACGAGCTTAGCTGGGCCCAAAGCCTGTTACTGGTCGGCAAGGACGAATTTAGGATTATTTTAAGGGAAGGGCGATTTATTTTATTACGTATACTTTACTACCCATTTTGGTTTACAGATGTTTTGGACTCCCATTGCGAAACGTATTCTGAAGGGAGCCCTAAACCTCCCTTCTACTAGCATCAAAGATAGTCCGAAAATGAGCTTTTTTTTTTTTGAACTTCAATGGTGAAAATTTACCAGTGGGGAGTCCCTCTACCTTGCATCCGCCATTTATAGTCTTCACATTTGTATTGTATTGACAATGTCCTCTCTTTCTCTGTTGCAGCCCAACTGCTCCCAGGCCTGCGCGAGCTCAACCTGCAGGCCTACCACGTGACGGACGCGGCGCTGGCCTCCTTCGGGCCCCAGGCGCAGCAGGCGCTGCGGGTGCTGCGCCTGCGCTCGTGCTGGGAGCTCACCAACCAGGGCCTCCTGAACCTGGTGCACGCGCTGCCGGGCCTGGGCGTCCTCTCGCTCTCGGGCTGCTCCAAGGTCACGGACGACGGCGTCGAGCTGCTGGCCGAGAATCTGCGCCAGCTGCGCGTCCTGGACCTGTCCTGGTGCCCCAGGATCACGGACGCCGCCCTCGAGTACATCGCCTGCGACCTCGGCCTGCTGGAGGAGCTCACCCTCGATAGGTATGCTGTTGTTGTCTTGTGAAAAGTACAAAAACTGATAAAGCTTGACCACAGAGACATGGCTCCTGACCTCGAAGCTTAAATGGACAACTTGATTTTAACAAAAGTTAGGATCGGAGAGAAAGTTTATTTTTGAATAACTTTATTAAAGTTTTTATTGCCGTCGTGATTTCTCTGATGTTACCTACATATTATAGAACGTAGTTTCCGACCCGTTTCCGCTTCAAGATCCATAGCTATCTCTATGTGGTCAAGCTTTAAAAGCAATGCTGGTTTTACAAAGGTTATGGCAGTCACGAGGTACACGTTATTGTTTCTCACGTTGGCAATACACTATTGGAAGAATTTGGTTGGTCAAAATTTAGCATCAACGTCTTATTGTTGAGAAGTGGTTCCATTGTAATAATGCTTTTAAAAGTGCAGCAAAACCTCTAGAGTTTTGACCATGAGTTCAAGTTGACTGCTTTTTTCAAATTCATGATTAGTTCTATACTATGTATATGAAACTGTATAAGTTGACTACCTGTCTAAGGTGAACTGAGCACTAAAGTGCTGCCGGCCACCTTGTCTAATGGTCAGAGAAGTCTGGCTCGGATGGCGTGGTCACGGGTTTGAATCCTGGTTCGGGCAAAGTCTTACTTTCTCTTCTGTCCATGTTCTTTCTCTGTGTGAAATTTGAATGTCTGCCTGCCCTATAAATGGGTCTAATGGCATGTGTGTTGAGCTAAATCGGACTAACATCTTAATGGTGCTAGTAAAAACGGAAGCCATACCAATTCTGCCTTAAATCAAGTATATACATATATTCTGCCTCGGATACCCCCAGTGGTATCACTTACAATAATAACAACAAAAACTGATAAATTGCAATGCTGGTTTTACAAAGGTTGTGAGAGCCACAAGATTCACGTTATTATTGCTCGCGTTAGAAATACACTATTGAAAAGAAACTGGTTGGCCAAACGTCATATCGGTGAAAAGTTTCACCAGTGTCATAATGCTTTTATAAACACACAAAACCTGTAGAGCTGACCCTCCTTGCAAGTTGACCATCAGTTCAAGTTGGCTGCTTTTGTCAAGTACAAAATTAGTCCTATAGCATGCCTATCATGCTATATAAGTTGACCAACTGTCTAAGGCCAGCACTAAAGTACTGCCCCACAAGAGGTCAACTTAATCAGATTTCATTCTACCACTATATTAGTTATTTGTTATTCTAATTTTCTGGCTGTTGCTGTTGATGTCTTGTGCCAGCTAGAAATGGCAATTTGGGATGCGTTGCTGCATTTCTCCAACTGTACTGTCATTCGGTGTAAATTCCGACTTCTACAGTACACACGTGCCATAGAGACCCGTTTATAGGGTGGGCGTCCATTCACAGCACAGTATCACATTCACACAAAGAAAGGGCAACGAGAGGAAGGAAAAAGTATATCCATGTCTAAGACAGGATTCAAACCAGGAACTTGCCCCGGAACCTGA
>JAXGGA010020572.1:0-18042 GCA_038373865.1 Uloborus plumipes | reverse complement strand
TTTTTTTTTGGGAAAGGGGAAAAAACCTTTAACGTAGAAAAGGCTAAATAGAAGAAGAAAAAAGAAGAAAGAAAAGAACGTCAAATAACACTCAACGCACCGCTAACTTACAATCTGTTTACTGCTTTCCGGAACCTGCCAGAACCAGAACGTGTGCTTTATATCACTCAGCCTTGGAGGTGTCAAAAAAGGCTTAGTCAATAAGACAGTTTTTCTATTTATGTAACTGACGCATATAAATTATAGCCTATGTCCGTCTCCTGGCTCTAAGCTACCTACCCACCAATTTTTAGCCATATCGGTACAGCCGTTCTTGAGTTATAAATAGTGTAACTAACACGACTTCCTTTTATATACATGGTGTCCACTCCAATCGTGGACCAATAGCTAATTTCTAAACCGTTAGAGATACGCATATAGTTTATTTAGGAAAAAATCTCCAAATTACGAAAGGAATTTTGGGTCTATTCAATGTTTTTCAAAAAATCAAATTTTGAAAGAGTTACGAAATTTAAATTTTTATACAGCCCCCCAGTCCTATCAATCATATTTAGTAAAACATTCTTGACACTGTAACGTTTAAAACTAAAAAAAATCACTCCTCTACCTCAAAAATTGACCGAGTTATGACATTTTGAAAAATCAAGATTTTGCATTATTTCATGACATCACCGAGAGATCGCTTAAGGGACCGTATGCGAAATCCTTCAAAATCTTGATTTTTCAAAACGTCATAACTCGGTCAATTTTTGTGGTAGAAGAGTGATTTTTTTTTAGTTTTAAACGTTACAGTGTCAAGAATGTTTTACTAAATATGATTGATAGGACTGGGGGGCTGTATAAAAATTTAAATTTCGTAACTCTTTCAAAATTTGATTTTTTGAAAAACATTGAATAGACCCAAACTTCCTTTCGTAATTTGGGGATTTTTTCCTAAATAAACTCTATGCTTATCTCTAACGGTTTAGAAATTAGCTATTGGTCCACGATTGGAGTGGACACCCTGTATATAGAAAATAGAATAGTAGTGAGAAGAACAACCTCTTTAACTGCAGTGCAGGAGCCATCCCACCAAGCTCTTTCTACCTCTCAGCCTCAGAGGCGTAAAAACTCTTAAGTGACAATCATTTCTGACAGCTTAACACACATAAATTTCAAGGGAAGTAACGCGTTTGTTTATAATTTACTTCACAAAAAAGTCAAATAACACTCAACGCACCGTTAACTTACAACCTGTTTACTGCGCACCGGAAGCTGCCAGAACGTGTGCTTTATGTCGCTCAGTAATGGATGTGTCAAAAAAGGCTTAGTAAAAAGGCTTAGTCAATGACAGTTTTTTATTTATGTAACTGACACACATAAATTATAGCCTATGTCCGTCTCCTGGCTCTAAGATACCTACCCTTCAATTTTTAGCTATATCGGTACAGCCGTTCTTGAGTTATAAATAGTGTAACTAACGCGACTTTCTTTTATATATATAGATAAACACTTCACAGTTGAGACACCTCGGGAAAGACACCACAAACACAGCGTGGCATATGACAAAAGGAGAAAAGAAGGTAAAAAGGTATTCCATAAATCTGTACCGAAGAGCCAGACTTAAGTCGAAAAATGGCGATTTTCACCAAATTACTGCATTGTATGTAATCTTACTCCGCGTCGACCCATGAGAATGTTATTCTTTTGAATACATTCCGTAGCAATGATTCAACTGCGTTGAAAAAAAAAAAAAAAAAAAAGCTCAATTCCTTTGCATGTATCAGTCAAACATTTTTGCCGACATAACGAAAATAGACTTAATTAAGTCTTGCTCTGAGGTACAGATTTAACCCATTAATGCCTAGCGTCCCTTTTTTGGGACGGTCCAAAAAAAAGTCTGAATTTCCCCAAAATGAACTTTTCAACCAAATAATAGTGTTCAATGAGTACCTTGGTATTGATTCAATTCGTTATTGACAGATTGCAGCACATAACCATTGTAAAGTGTGTTCTGTAGCCGTTTTAATATGATCTTTATCAAAAATGACATCGTTCACAATCTCAAGAACAAAAAGCCAAGTTTTCAAAGTGATTCCCAGCTTCCCAGTTTATGTTCATTGCTGATTTTATTTCTTCTTATAAAATGTCCTTTTAAATATTATATCGTACGCAGAAAATTTTTTTAGTAAAAAAAGTATGTACCCACTGTGGTCTATCGTAACTTTTAAGGGACGATTTTTCTTTCCTTAATAAGAAAAATATTTTTTGCATAATTTTTTTTTATTATTTTTCCTGTCCATTAAACACTGTTTGTAACCAGTATACAAAATATCTTTGGGGAAAAAAATGCCAGGCATTAATGAGTTAAGAATAGAGAACATACTGTCGTCCCCGCTTAATCGGGTAATGAATAAACGAATACCCCGTTTTCCAAATAAAACCGTCCAGAACCGAACATTTCCACATAGACACAATGTTAAATATCCCCGCTTAATCGAATAATTTCCCCGGATAATCGAATAATATTTTTCAGATTTTGCATAAATTTTTGCTAAGAAAAATGTCGAATAAAATAAAAGTGTTCCCACAAGACCTATAGAGCAAGCAAACCACTATTGTGGACTATTTCAGAAAATAAAATTGAAACGCGGAAAAACAAATTTCTTGTAACACAAGTTGTAAGTTACTTTTTTACGATTTTCATATGACCGTACAATATTTATACTCAATTATTATACTATTTTGTTGTTTACTTTGCTTATTTCAAAATGTTTTTATCAATAACATTAATTAATTCCTTTATGTAGCTATTTTTTTGTTATTATTACGCTTTGAGACAAAAGTTGTCAAAATAGAAAGGTAAAAAAATGCTCCCCGCTTAATCAAATACCCCGCTTAATAGAATAAAATTTCTTGGAACACACAGTATTCGTTTAAGCGGGGCCGACAATATGTGGAAATTTTCCTCGTCTGTGTGTAACTGATAATAAAGCAAAGTATTAGCATAATTGATAAATTCACACACATTTTTATTTTCTTCTTGCATGATTATTTTTCTTTGAATGCGAAATCAGACGAGAGGGGCACTGAAAGAAGAAGGGAAGATTGGAGAAATGATGAACAATGAGTGAATGACTAGACGATTAATCAAATACAGCTGCATACCTTTAGAGTAAAAGGTCAAGGAATGCTCAATATTTCTTCGGATAGAAAAAGAAGATCGATAATGTTGAAGTGTTCGATGGATTCAAGAAATATTCATTTTACATACCGTTTTCCTTTTAACAAACAAGCTCGCTAAACTTTGCAGTTGGGAAAAAGGGGAAAAAGTATTTACCGTTTATTTTAAAAAAAATTAAAAATAAAATTAAAAAAAACATTATTTTGAAAAATTTAAAGAAAAAAAAACCTATGCAAAGTTGGATGAAAAAATAAATAAGCTTGAATTATTTTCTGAGAAATTGAAATTTTGACAATCAAGAATTGTTGACTAATACTCAGTGTTTCGAAAAGTTACAATTTTGCATAAATTTTAGTTCAGCTTTTTAGCTTTTTACTTCCTTTTACGTAGTAAAGGAAGTATTGTGATCGTGAAAAAAAATTCACTTCAAATTTGGGTCTAAATTTTGATTTTGCTCACCTCCGAATGAATGTTGGGTAGTTTTTTCGATTTTTCAGCACGTGAATATGTACCTAACAACATATAACCAGCCAAAAAATCTTTTTCAACCACCCCTGAGTTAGTTACGACGAGTTTTCTCGTGACGTCTGCATGTACGTATGTATGTGCGTATGTATGTATGTGTGTCGCATAATTCAAAAACGATATGCCGTAGAAGCTTCTAGTTTGGCATGCAGGCTCTGAGGAGGGTCTAGTTGTGCACCTTCCCTTGTGGTTGCATTTGAATGTTCCCAAGGGGGTGTTTTACCTCTTTTTTGGGGTAAATCAGTGTTAATTTCAATGCAGACAAATGATATGAATTGGCGCGACCACTTGGCTATATATCGCCAAGCTTTTGGTCACCAAGTGTTTGACGCCAACTTGGCGACATATCGCCAAGTTGACGACAAATTTGGCGAAAAAATTATTTGTTTGGGAATTTGGGTTCAATTTGGCGCTGTTGGCGATATTTTGCGAAAAATCCATTGAATGGTGTTGAAATCGGCGATCTTTAGAAAAATAATCATTGTAAAACATTTTTTTGCATTGTTTCGTGGGAAACCAAAGGTGCAAATGTTTGAATTGTTTATCTTGCTCACTCCCAGCACTATTTTAACACTTAAGGCATCAACTAAGAAATTTACACGTAAAAGGAAGTAGTGTGGGGTTCATATTCTTTATATTCATTCTCCTATTAAATTGCTAAAGTATGACTGTTAAAAGACAACACTTGACCAACCTCCATTTTAAAAGCCCCCCATTTTTATGAATGGATGATACTCAGAGGAAAATTGAAGCACTGAGTTATCAAGTGTGATCATAGTTCTAGAGCAGGGATTCCCAAAGTGGTCCACAGGGACCTCCAGGGGTCCCCGAGAGTTCGAAAGGGGTTTATATAAACAAAAGAAAAATTTGGTGGTCCATGAGGTGCAAATAGGGGTCCATGAACCAGGATCAGTTGGTTGCAAAAAATCTGAGTCATAAAAAGTTACAATTCGTAACAACGCACTAAAATTCTAAAATATTTGTACAGTTATCTGCAGAAAATGATGAAAACTTAAATCAATCGCTTTTTTACTTTGAAGTATGCTGGTTTTCAAAAGGATCATGCTTGTCAAGGTTTATATTATTATTATTATTTGAAAAAAACTTTTTGACAATGATTAAGAGCTTTTGGGTAGAAAAGATCCCGGTTAAAAAAGAAAATTTACAAACGGAAACCAGATATTGCTTATTTTTTCCTGCTTAACAACACACACACACACACAAATAATAGAGTGCAAAAAAAAAACTCACATCCTTTCTGAGTAATTTTTACAGTATAGACTGGAGGATTAGAGAGAGTTTTAACCCATTAATGCCTAACGTCCTTTTTTTAGGACGGTCCAAAAAGGGGTCTGAATTTCCCCAAAATGAACATTTTAACCAAATAATAGTGTTCAATGAGTACCTCGGTATTGTTTCAATTCGTTATTCACAGATTGCAGCACATAATTATTGTAAAGTGTGTTCTGCAGTAGCAGTTTTAATATGATCTTTATCAAAAATTGCATTGTTCACAATCTCAAGAAAAAAGGCTAAGTTTTCAAAGTTATTCCCAGCTTCCCAGTTGATGTTCATTGCTGATTTTATTTCTTCTGATGAAATGTCTTTTTAAACATTATATCGTACGCAGAAAACAATTTTAGTGAAAAAAGTATGCAACCTTTGGGGTCTATCGTCACTTTTGAGGGACGATTTTTCTTTCCTTAATAAATCAATTATTTTTTACATAATATTTTTTTTTATTATTTTTTCTGACCATTAAACACTATTTGTTACCAGTATACAAAATATCTTTGAAAAAAAAAATGTCAGGCATTAATGGGTTAATAAGTGCTCATCACTGGTGTATGTTTGAAACCTTATCGACATAAAAATATTGAAAAAACTTAACTAACTGTGATCTAATTCATATTTAAGGAGCTAATTAGCATATTTTTATAAACACGATATCTTAAACGCAAGTTTGTGTTGGAACACAATTTTTGTCAAAAAATATTTCTAATATTATTCTTCACGTGGTCTGCCTCAAGAAAGATTCTAGAGAAAGTAGATTTTTTTAATGATAGTTTTAACTACAGAATTATTCCCGTTGTCATATAATCATCTTGGTAAGGAGCATCAATTGTGGTCAAGGTGAAAATAATAAGAAATTCGTGATTGCTAAACACACACATACACATACACATACATATACAAGAATAGTTTTTAAAAACAACGTGTACACACAAGATAAGTAAAAAATGTGAGCACAGTAATGATTGCCTCCCCAAGGAAAAGACCTACTCTGCCTACATCCGGTTCTAGTGATTTCTTTGCATAGAAAAACAATTTTATGGTTTTAAAATTGGTTTTGGTATCCTTTGGAACATTTATAACTGTAGAAAACTGTGTACTCTCTCTCTATCTCGAAGGCGAAAAACTTTGTACGAAATTTTGCAATATTCGACGAACTTTCAGATCTGTGTATAGAAAACGTAATTTTCTTTATTTATACGGATAACCTTATTTATCTGAATCTAGCATTTTCATTGCACTCCAGTGGAAGCCAAATAAGACCTTATTAACTAAAAAAGAATATTTGGAAATTATCAGCTGTGTCTTTCTTACTTCAGAGGATAAAGTATAGTGAATTCGAGATTTCGTATCAATATAATAACTTTCCAGTGCTGACAGCATTAGCTTTCAGTGGCATACAATTTTTTGAAACACGATACGGACAAATAAATAGCACTATCGTCTTAATCTTGATGCAATAAGCTCTTGAAAATCACATTTTTCAGCAACTTCTGTCGAACTGGACCCCATTTTAAACGGGGTGGGGCAGAAATGCTTTTCAATTTGAGTAACTCATTCTTTAAGGCAGTGATGATGTATGTTGTTACACTTGCTGCGTTTTTGTTTGTCAGCTGCATCGGTGTTTCAGGTAAATCAAACAAAACTTTTAATTTAATGAAACATAGATATTAGAGCAGGAAATATTTCTAAAGTTGAACGGAAGAGCTGTTTTTATTTATTTTTTTTAATTCAAAATTTATAGTGAATGCATAAAAATAGAACCAGATCTAATGGATACTTTTTTCTCGCTTTACCAAAAATATTTATAATAGGTTCAGCATTCTTCAATGAATAATTTTAATAAATTTCATTAGTCTTTGCTTTTAGTCCATATAGACAAATGACTATATAAGGAAGTTCCATCACTCACGGACCAAGTAATATGGTCATTTTTTATAAAAAAAATAAGAATGGGGGAAAGGAATCTTAAGACAGCCAACAGCATATACTGTCGTCCCCGTTTAATCGGGTAACGAATAAACGAATACCCCGCTTATACGAATAAAATATCTCGGAACCGATGCTATAGATGTAATGTTAAAGATCCCCGCTTAATCGAATGCCCCGTTTAATCGAATAATACTTCTTGGAACCGACAGTATTCGTTTAAACGGGGCCGACAGTATTTAAATTGCATGATTTACTTAATTTACAATGTCGAGTTATCTCTTGAGATGAAAATGGTCGGAAAAATCTGGAAAATTTCCGAAAAAAATGTTCTTTTATTTTTCGTTTTTTCCCGGGGGGATTTACTGCCTCTCCGGGAAAAAATGGAAGTTTTGAACACTTTTCAAAAAATAATGTATTTAGAAATTTAAAATATTTTCGCTCCAATACTTTTTTCGCGTAAACATTTTTTATGTTCAATATCCCACATGAAAACATTAACTGTGATGATGCAAGCTGTAAGATAATTTAATTTTCCTAAGGGCCATAGTATTATATGTTACTATTCCCACTAAAACTAAATGCACACACCGGACAATATCAATGACATAAATTAGTGGAAATAGTAAAGTTAAAATTTTAATATATTTTCTTTTAGTGTATGTGTGTGTCGATATATGTACGGACAATTTTCTCGAAAAGTGCAATTTCTTGTTTTCCAGTAATTTTATTATTATTATTTATCTGTCACCTTCCAGCAAAAAGTGTAACGAGCAACTTATTTACATAAAGGCTTAAGAGTCATTATTTTGAAAATCGAACAAAAAAGGGAAATTTTGGCAGTGACCATTTTTGATTTTCCTCATTTTTTTACATGTCAAAGTAGGTCATGAGAAATATACATTCTAAATTACATACTAAATTACATTGTAGCCCCCCAAAAAAAATTTCCGCTCGGTAAAAATTCCCAATGTTTGATGTTATGCAGCGCTTTTTTTGGTAAAACGGCTGAAAGACGCATTTCAGTGCGCTATAGTTTTTTACAGAAACGCCACGCCACCCCATGGTTATGTTTAATTTATTGATTGTACAGTGTGTAGTTATGAGGACCCCATAGTTATTTGGGTTGGGGTGTGTTGCTTTCTTTAGTTAAGGGGCTGCAAAGTATGGTTTTTAGACCATTTTCTCTCGACTTTGAACTGCGTTATTCCCCCCCCTAAAAGCAACCCCCTGAAATTTTTTTAACATATACTAAAAATTTATACTATGAAGAGAATATGTGGTACGAAAATTGTTTAATTTCTCATTGCTTTGAAGAGAAAAAGACTTAGACATTTTTCAAATTTTCAAAATTTGCAATTTTTTGATCGCATTTAACTCAAAACAGCAACTCTAGGGAAAAAAAGCTTTTATGGATTATGGAACCTACAGATGTGTAGAATAACGTAAAAAAGAAAGTTGCGTAGGGTTTCGTCTCGTTTTCAAGAAAATAATTTTTTTTGTAGCTCATTTTAATGCTTTTTTCTCATAGTAAAATGTGTCCATCAAGTAGGTCAGATCTGCTGAAACTCTAAGTATATATTAATGATAGATTTAAATTTGTATAGGGAAAGAGAAAAAGACTAAAAACACTTCATTTTGTCTAAATTTTTATAATATTTAGTTTTTTAATTGCAATTAACTCAAAAAACGTGAAATCCTGAGACTATTATTGAATGCACATATTACTAGCTTTGAAATATTGGAAAAAGTAAATTCGGTGAGGTATCATCAGATGTATTCTAGTGGGAGGTCACAGTGACCTCCCGAAAAATTTCATGATCGAAAAATTTTGCCGACGATTCGGCAAATTTGGAAATTATTGCAACATTGAGATTTTTTAATGATACATTTTTCTCACGTGTGCCTGATCGTATTTTGTAAAAATTTAAGCTCCAGTGCCCATGAGTATCTTATACTTCTCAAGATGATGTTCTTAATTTGCCAAAGGAATTTCCCAATTTTTCCGAATGATAAAATACGATCAAGCCCATATGTAAAAAATAAATAAATAGAAAATTTCTATGTTGCAGCATTGTTTCTAAAGTTGCTGAATCTTCAGAAAATTTTTCCTAATATGAAATTTTTCTGGAGGTCACGGTGACCTCCTTTGACTTCCCATTGGGGAGCCTCTAAAAATACCTCACAGTATTTACTTTTTCGAATATTTCCAGTCATTGCCAGCTAGTAATATGTAAATTCAATAATTCCCTCAGTTACGATTTATCGTTTTTTGATGAAGCTAAAAGTTCTAAAAATTCAGACACAATTAAGTGCTGTGATTCTTTTTCACTATTACTATACACTCAAAAATTACTATACACACATACATAAATTATTATCATATAGTATTTTAAGTTTAAGCAGATCTGACCTGCATCTGGACACATTTTGCCTTAGAGAAAAAACATTAAAAACCAGAAGAGAGCCCAGGCAACCTTTTTTTCATTATTTTACACATATGCAGGTTACACACACCTATCGCAATTAGTCATTGCGAAAAACTTAATTTGGATTTGAGATGTCAAAATTCATTTCTTTTCCCCTCTTCTTTTTTTTTTTGTGCAATAAAAGATAAAAGAAAGACCACCGGTTCAGGAGTTTTTTTTTTCCAAAAGCTTTTGCTGGACCACGGGGGTCAAAAAAGGTTGAGAAACGCTGCAATAGATGAATTGCATTTGCATTACAACACTTTAGTGCAATAAACGTGTTACATTTCATTTGTTGTGAGATATAATAAAAATAATTATTCTTCTGATTTAAAAAAAAAAACTATTTTTATGCAAAATACTACTTTTGTAAACATGTGCATCTTTGTTTCAGGAAACTCAAAGAAAGAGTTATATACTTCTCGCCCTGCATATATCAAAGATGTGGTAATGACAGAAGTCAGAAACAACAGCATATCTCTAAAAGTTTACACCAGTGAGAAGGTAGACACGATTTTCATACAGTACAGAGAAGATCAATGGCTTTACAAACTAAGACGTCAGTTTAAAGTTAGCGGTGAGTATTGAACAGAGACTACTTCGATTACGTTATATTTTTAACGGAAAACTTTTTCTGTGTACATAAAATATTTAGAAAAAAACCAACGTTAGCCTAAATATTAATTAAACATAATTTAATTTATATTACACAGGTCTGCAAAAAAAAATTTCCAACAGAATGCAAGGCATGTTTTGACTAATTTTAATGTTTTTCGGTGTGCTGAATCCGAATATGAGCTTCATTTTTTTCTATCACGTACCGACTTTTTGCAATACGCAAGGGCTTAATTGTTAAAGTCAAAAATAAAAATTAAAAAGAAAATAATGTATTCATTTAAAAAAAGAATCTGTACATTTTTTTACTCATTACAACACATTTTAAAAAGTGGATCACGTTTAATGTCTACTCCTTTTCACGGTAAAACCGTTTTTTCTTTTCACTGATACTCCTTCTGATGCGTTTTCGCTGGTTGGAATTATATGTTTCCCACTTGAGCATCCAACAGCAGTCTGGCATAATATTTACGTCCCATCATCATTGGTAACGTCTCTCTGTGTCTTTCACATCTTGATGAAATCTTTTACCCTGTTCCTCACTAAAACCACCAAGGTTTTCAGGGAAATAGTCTACATGAGAATGTAGAAAATGGATTTTTAAACTCATGTTGCAGTGCTGAGCTTTGAATGCAGCCAGCATCCGCTTAATGATATTTTTCATAGCCAGAGTCCTTGTTACTTCCCAAAAACTTTGTACCACATCCTTGAATGAGTTCCAGGCTTTTCTTTTCAGTTTCATTCATTGATTCAAAAAACAATGGGTCAGATAAAAGTTTGTGTATTTCAGGTCCTGTGAATATTTCCTCTTTCAGTTTTGCTTCAGACAATTTCCAAAACTTCGAGTAAATATATTTGAAACAGTCTCCATATCTTAGCAAAGATATGATAAATTGCTTCATTAGTCATAGTTTAATGTAAAACGGTGGAAACAGAACCTTTTCACGATCAACCATGATACTGTCCAGCATGGAAAGCCGCATCAAGCACCTAGCACCTTTGAGCAGTTTTATGTTAAGAGCCGTTTTTTTTTTTTTTTAAGAATCAAGCAGTCAAAAAACTTGACATTTTTGATTTTGCTGAAAATTTCAGAATATGGTCTTTATTTAAAATTATTAAACACGTGTTTTTTTTTTTTTTTCAAAAATTTTTTTTTTCTTTCCGTTTTGGGAGGTTAAAGTTGGACTTTGCTCTTTTTTTCAATAAAAACATGCCAATTTAGATGAGCCAATACTTTTTGCTTTAAGAGTGAACCGTGGAACTGACAATTATTTTGTGTTCTACTATATCCCCACTAACTGTCAGTACATAAATATTTGTGGACGACTCTTGGCGCAAAGGTCAGAGGTCACTCAAAGTTGTACGCAAAATAGTTTTTTAATGCAACTTTGACCGACCAAATCTTCTTGTGGAAACGGTGCACCGCGGTAGTGTATATATCAGTAAATACCCACCAAAGAGTAGTGTCGAAAAACATAAAGATATGTGTGGTTGATATTTTGCACATCGAAATTTTTGACTCTGAAATTGCAGAAATCGCAAAATCACGTGACTTTGAGGGTCATTATCTCCTTGCACCATGAGTGACCAGATACAAAACTAGTTGGAGTAGAAGCCTTTCTTGTCCCAAAAACACAATCCTATGGCTACTCTTTCAGTTTTTGCATAATTCAGCTCTAAACTTTGAAATAAACTTTGCCTTAAAAAAAAGGCCAATAACCTGTTTTAAAATATTGTTACAAATCTTGTAAATAGTTGTTGTTTTTCCTGCCTTGCATCATTTTTACTAGTTTTGGTTTTATCTGGCGATCATCCGATAAAATCCTTTTATCGGATGATTCTTCATCCTAAAGCTCACACTTCTTGCATTGAAAAAGGGGCTCCTTGTAGCCCCGAAACACGTGTCTGCAGTATCTCTGCTTATTTGTGCCTATTTTACGTTAATATTTTCTCCACTACTCAAATTCCTTGTCTCTCTTATCACTATCACTCCGATTTTAATAAAATCCTTTATACACTGCTCTACATTGAAAATGCAACACCAAGAAGGAGTGGTCAGAAATTGATGAAATTTGGTAAGAAGACAGAGACAGCATGGAACAATAAGTGATATTTATTTCAAAATAAATAAGCAAAATTTAGAGCGAGGACGGCGTCGGCTCAGTAAGAAGTAGGACCACCGCGGACAGGGATGCACGAAGAAACACGTCTAGGCATGGAGTCAATAAGCCTGCGGATGGTGTCCTGAGGGGTGGCACTCCATTCCCTTTCAACCATTTGCCACAGTTCGTCCTCTGAACGAGGCAGTGACAGGTTCTGCAAACGGCGTCCAATCACGTCCCACACATGTTCGATTGGTGACAAGTCAGGAGAGTATGGTGGCCAGGAAAGCATCTGTACACCTCGTAGAGCATGTTGGCTGATTCGAGCACTGTGAGGCCGGGCGTTATCCTGTTGAAAAATTGCATTTGGCAGACCCTGAAGGTAGGGGATTGCCACCGGCCGCAGTACATTATCTACATATCGTTGGGCCGTCATAGTGCCCCGAATACGAACTAGAGGTGATACGGAATTGTATGCAATAGCGCCCCAAACCATTATGCCACGTTGTCGCGCTGTGGGGCGTTCCACAGTTACTGCCGGATTCGATCTTTCTCCACGTCGACGCCACACACGTATGCGATGACTATCGCTGGACAAACAGAAGCGGGATTCATCTGAGAACACTACGGTTTGCCATTCTGCCATCCACGTCGCTCTGGTCCGGCACCATTCCAAACGTTGGAGTCTGTGCTGTGAGGTCAATGGCAGTCTTCTTAGCGGGCGCCGTGATTGCAGGCCACGTGCAACCAGTCGACGGGAAATGGTTCTGGTCGACACAGGAACATCCAGGGTACCTTGCACGTGCTGCAGAATCGACGTACAAGTGACTTGCGGGTCCGCCACAGCTTGTCGGTGAATCCGTCGATCCAAGCGGTCTGACGTCACTCTGGCTGCACCTGCACCCCTCAATGTGGCTACATTTCCTCTTTCCAACCATCTCCGACACAGCCGATGCACAGTGCTTGCATCCATGTGGGTATCAGCTGCAATTTGACGTATGGACCAACCTCCCCTTCTCAGTCCGATCACCATACCCCTTGTAAAGTCGTCTATATGCTGGAAGTGTCTTCGTTGAGGACGGCGTGGCATTTCTTCCTATCACACGTATCCTTCGAGACAAAAACCAAATTTCTCCGATAATTAGTCTGGCAGAAAAACCAACATGAACATAGCCCACTTTTCAACTTCATTCTCTTATATCTTACTTCACGTGCGTCGGAGAGCTGCGCATTTCATATCATTTGCATAACTCAGTGACGTGCGTCTACGGTAAAATTTGCATGAATTTCTGACCACTCCTTCTTGGTGTTGCATTTTCAATGTCGAGCAGTGTATTTCAAGAACCCAGTGCAACATATTTAAGCCTGATCAATGTGGCTCTGTACGTGAATGTAACAGTCCTCCAGGCACTTTCCCCCATCCGACTTCCACTCTTGCTCTCTCCCTTTTTTTTCAGTTTTATATAACTGTGGGTACTCTTTGAGCATCTAAGAACCAAATAAGAAAAACTATTTGTAGAAAACTATATTTTTAAATCATAAATTAGTATAGTCTTTCTTTAGTTATATAGAGGTAAAATGGTACATTAGCACACTCAGTATACACGTTTTGTGGAAAAACTGTACGTGATGGATAAAAACGGAGGTCATTTTCGAATTCAGCACACCGAAAAACATAAAGAACACTCAAAATATCCTATGCAGTTTTTTGGTTGCAGACTTGTGTTATTTATACATTTCATAAGAATAAATGAGTTAATAAGTTTTAAAGTAGAATATAGAATATACTGGTTCCGTAGGTTTAATACACCCAATGGTTTTAATTAAATGTAATTTTCTTTAATGTATTACTGTATTTTATAGTTGTGTACAGCTTAAAGAACGATATTTCTTTTACTTATAATTATAAAATTAAAATTTACAACATAAATTACCATAGGCCGAAGCTGCCGAATCATTCCTCTGCTTCGGCTTGCCAAAGTTTCAACTTGCTTTGGTGCTTCTCTAATAAATATTTTAGAGGAAAATCAGCTAGATCTTTGATAATGTAAGCAAATAACACGATATTAATCTTTAAGAATGGGATTGTGGAGTAAATTTAAAAAAAAATTATTTCTAAAACTTCCTAATTGCTAGTTAAATCAGTTTTTTTCTTTTCGTTTAATAGCAGCTAATTTAAAGATTTCGAGAAGTAAATATTGTTTATCTAGTATTCAAAAAAATAAAAGAAAAAGAAATAGGTAACGTTTACGCGTGATGAAAAAAGCAAGACATTAGTGTTTATGGGTGAATATCAGGAAAAGTGCTAATTTAAGTCACAAATGAATTTCTCAAGCAAACTGCGACGCACATACAATCCATGACAAAATTTTCAGGTTTTACTTTAATTTGTGACAATAGAACCCTTTTTGCTGCCTCAATGTCATGTCGGCAGCGCGTCACACATTCGAATCGCTAAATTCAAAAAAATCCTGTGGATTCTAAAACATCGCAGCAGAAACAAATACAAAAGGAAATAACGTGTTTTATGTTCATCTATGACGATTAACTCTTGTGTTAAAGATAAAATGAATTTAGATCGATAAAAAAAGCAATTTCTGCTTGTCACAAGTTTTCATAACATGACGAGTGAGTCGGAATGATAAAATCTAGACAAAACATTTTTTGGCGCCAAAAAAAATACGCTGGGTGAAGCTCTAATATGTGATGTTTCAGTTCCGATAGAAAATTTTCACTTCGGCTGCATTGAATTACAGGTAAGATTTTTTTCAATCTTGACTTTTCTGTTTCTACCAAATGAAGTGTCATGTCGGCAGCGGAAATTAAGACACTATATAAATTAATTTTTAATCTATTTTTGCATAATGGAAAAGAAACCTATTGCCATGGACATAATAAGGTGTTTTTATTTTCGAATCTTTAATTAGGGATGTTAAGCTATCATATTACGGGAAATTTGTCATGTCGGCAGCGGTCATGTCGGCAGCGCCGAAGTAGAAGATATTTGTTACGAAACTGATACGTGCGTTACCGATTTTTTTTTTTTTTTTTGCAATTCTTTCTTCGTGTTGTGAGTTGAGTTTTAAAGAACAAAGATAATTTCAAGTGCATCGTTTTTCCTGCCAAATATTCCATTATTGGAAGCAGTTTATTTGTTGTTTTTTTAAATGCTTCAAAAACAATAATTTTTTCACAAAATTTGAGTTTTCAATCAAAATTATTGCCATTTTTTACCCTCTGTTCTTTTACATCAATATTCAGACCTTCGTTCGTAACTACTGCACCCAAAAATATAATTTTGTTTTAAAATGGAAAACTTACGAACAGTTTAGTGCAAATCTCCTTCCCCCGCCAAACTGTGACTGTCTTGAATTAATTTCGTTTTTTAAGATTGTATCAAGAATTTCATTTTATTTTGATTTTTTAAATGCTTCAAAAACAATAATTTTTTCACAAAATTTGAATTTTCAATCAAAATTATTGCCATTTTTTACCCTCTGTTCTTTTACATCAATATTCAGACCTTCGTTCGTAACTACTGCACCCAAAAATATAATTTTGTTTTAAAATGGAAAACTTACGAACAGTTTAGTGCAAATCTCCTTCCCCCGCCAAACTGTGACTGTCTTGAATTAATTTCGTTTTTTAAGATTGTATCAAGAATTTCATTTTATTTTGATTTTTTAACTATAAACCAATTCATCTGTTTGAGAAAATCTTTGTCGCACTAATTTAAACTTTAACTAACTTTTAATTAGTCTCTAATTTTATTTATGAAACAAAAAAGCGTTCAGGCTGTGTAAGTATTATTATATACTAAGTAATTATTATTTTCTTTTCAAACATAAGAGGTAGTGAATGTGTTTACTTTTGTACACTAAGTGTGAAATCTGTAATATTTGTCAGATCGGTAGCATTCTCATCATGTCGGTAACGCTCAAAGACAAGACCCCTGAAAGGGGGGTAAATGTTCACGTTGAACATGCCCCTAATTTTTAAGGTGAGAAGGGACTTTCAGATGAGCAAAAAATGGTCAAAAAATCGGTTCTTCTTTGATGATATTTCTAAAAACTATATGATTGAAATACATGTTATTGCTATTGTAAATAAATAGCTTTACCTTATTTGTGGTGAATTTGTATTCAAAACTAATTTAATAATGAAATATACAACAGTAAATGTTGATTTTCTCAAAACATAATTTTACGCGTGTTTACAAATTTCATACTGCTCCAGTGTAAAAAATTATTATTTAAATTTGCTAAAAATTTTTTGCCATGTACTTAAGAGGTTTTTTAACATTTTGTTGGGAAGGAATTTTCTATTTTACTAGCTGTGTTGAATATATTTGCTATGTTTTATTGAAATATGGATATCTTTCACAAAAAAAAATGTAAATTTTAGTTTGTTTTTTTTCTTTAATTTTTGCCACAATATATAGAAAAAGTACTCCCAACATTTCACTTTCTGGTGTTTTATGTTCCACATTTTGCTTGTATTTTATCATTTTGATGAAATTTCAGGCGCTTGGAATAAAAAAGAAAAATCGTTAAAATTCAAATTTTAAATTAAAAAAAAAAAAAACAAATTTTAAAATATTTCAACGAAAATTTTTATATGTGTTAGTTTTTGCAACATATAGCTATGCTGCAAATTTCAAAGAAATTCATTGAAAATTGCTAAAGAAAAAAATGATAGTCCCTTGTCGCCTTAAAAAAAGTTGTTACTAATGTGTAGTTGAAATACCCTATTAATTTTATTTTCTGAGTATCTTTAAAAATTGAAAATTTCCATGGTCAAATTGGCACTTTTCCTGATATTCACCTTTATAACGATAAACTGAGCGATACGTAGTATGGTCAAATTACGTTGAAACACTTTTAAATGCGTTGGAAAGCAGCAACAGGATAAAATGCCTGTACTTACGCCGGAATGTGATGATTAATGCTCTATATATCGAATTTCAACTGCTCTCATTTTTGAATTTCATCTCCAGCCACCTTTATAAACGGTACAACTTGGAGACAAAAATCATCCTTTGCACAATCATTCAAAGATTATGTTCGTACTTAAAGGTATGCATTAACTTGTTATCGATATAATCATCACAATTAGTAAAACGAGGACTCACAACATGTCCTACAGTAAAATATTCAACAGTATCAATGCAAAACAACCTATTAAGTATTTGACTTTGTTCCAATTGCTTATTTTTGTGAATATTATCAAAATCTCTGTATCTCGAAACCTCCGTATCTCGAATTTTTCTTCTGTACCGTGAAATTCGAGATAGACAGGCTTGACTGTATTGAAATTCAATAACGAAAAAAAAAAAAAACTAATTTATTGCGATCGAACATTTTAAAACGCATAATATTTGGCTACTATGTAATGATTTAAGATTAATCTAGCAAAAAAGATATTTTAATATTTTAATAAAATATGTTTTTAAAAAAATCAAAAAAGTATCTAAGCTCTTACGCAGAGAAAGAACTTATTCCGCGTACCTCAAAATTTTATGTGAATTTAGAGCCACCGATGTCCTCCTATTCCTCACTAAACTCATCAATCGAAAAGAGAGAGAAAAAAAAGTTAATTTTTGCTACAGCATTTGGGCGAAAATTTTCATGCCGCAATTGTTGCAGATCTAATATATACACTCACTGCCAAAAGTTAAGCACGGTAGAGGAAAATGTAAATTTCCGATCATTATTTTAAGCATTGTATAAGATGTTTTCGCTCTAAAGAGTCAATCTGAAGTAGAGAGGCTACTGTTCCGCTACAAAGGTAGCTGGAAGTATGCAAATAAGTTAAGTAACAGTCAGATGAGGAGGCTTCGTGGTGGAGAATTAACAGTGAACTCTCACTTAGAGCGCACGGCCCAAGGGACCAGCAGAAAAGGCGCATAAGTGAGAGGAGACGTAATAAGTGAACAAGCCTATTTAAA
>JAXGGA010020571.1:0-18044 GCA_038373865.1 Uloborus plumipes | reverse complement strand
TATAATTCAATCCAACTCTGTCTTTTTATTTACTAATCACTTCCAATACAAAAAAAAAAAATGACTTTCGTTTTTAGACGAAAGTTCAAAAGCTAAAATGTCAATATATTTATATCTAATAGGGTCGTCCGCAATTCTTAGAAGCGTTCATTTACATGGCCCCCCTTTTACTCTTTGCCCATTTAATGAAGCTTCCTGTTTCCCGTTTTATGAGTTTTAAGTGTTCTTGTGTCTGACTACCTGTCTGCACTGTTAAAAATTCAGGAAGCTTGTGTGGTAAATGTTACTGTAAAATGTAGCGTTTACCGTACAGATTTTTTTTACAGTGAATTGTACCGATAACAAAATTGCGATTGCAGCGCCGACTGATCACCACGTGACTTACTGTGAGATGCAGATGACACTCAATTTCCGCTCTCCTGATGTGTCTCATCTGGTGAAGTGGATAGTAAAGCAGTGTGAAAAAATTGGATCACAGGTTCGATCCTTGTCGTTCGTATCTCTCGCTTTTTAATTCTCGTTTTCTTTTCCATAAAATTTTACAGTAAAAAATATTTTACGGTAAAAGGTACTGGCAACATGGATGCCAGTAACTTGTACCATAAAATTTCAGGGAAATTTTTAACAGTGTGGTAATTCCGACTTCCGATTTAAGAAAAAATGACTGTTGTCTAGATATTCCTATAATTTTGGTGCAATGTTTTTTTACTTAAAAATAAATAGGCCTAAGGATGTTAGAGAGGAACGTTTTACTCGTACAATAAAAAAATGGGGAACGTTTACTTTGATGTAGTTCTTCATTTGATTTATATTTCTTTTTTTTTTTTTAAGATTTGAAAATGATTTAATTTAAAAGCTATTTATTATTATATGAAATTAATGAATATTATGAAAAGCTATTTATTACAGTATGAATAAAATTCTATTTATCCACATAATATTATTAAATAATAGTTTCTTTAAATAAATAATTATAAAAAATATTTGTTGCACTTTTAATGTATTTTAATACTGCGTTTTTTTTTTTAATTTTGATGCATAAACAGGGTAAAATACTCTGACTGAACTATCACAAAAATCAGTAAGACTTTATAAATAATGTAGCTAGTATATTAATTTAATAATTCATGTTCAACTTTTACAATTTTCAGTTTTCTTACCCCTTTTACAATTTTGAGTTTTCTTACCTCAAATAAAATTCGGTTTACGTTTTATAAAAGTCCTTTAAGTAGTATAAAAGTTCACATGCGGACCTGAAGCAACTAGTGGTAAAAAGTGATGCAGATACGAGGAATAATGATCATTTATATAGTTGAGCGTTTTTATACATCTTTACTTGTTAAATGTTATTAATAATATTATTAATATTTTGAATTTTATTTATTTTAACACGCTCTATATTTTTCCAAATCTCCGAGTCATTTATATTTCAGTATTACATATCACAATTTTATAAATACCAGTGGCCACTTTCTGAAATTTTATTTCATGACTTTTCACTATTATTTTAGTTTATTCTAGCATTATATTCCAGCATTATTACCTTCCTATTAAAAAAAAAAAGAAAAAAGTAACAATATAAGCAAGCACATTGCTGATTTTATAAAAAGCATCTATTTCTGAAGGTAAGAAAAAAATTGAGCAGACTACATCAGATGAAAACAGATCTACATCTCATTGTGATCAAACGAGTTCGGCACCGGTAGTTGCAGATACGCAATTTGATGCCCTTTCTAACTACACTTAACGACGTGGAATGGAGTGCCTTCATTTCAAGGAAGTTGCTTCAGCTCGTTTCGCCAATAATCTGCTGTCAGTGTGACGAAGCACACCATAGGGCTCTAATCCCCATTTGCTGTCTCGAGCAGCTGAGGCCCAGGACTTCCACTCGTTTAGATGAAGCGCAGCAGTTTCTCCACCATTTAGCGGGAATTTTTAACCTGTGTGACATATGTGCAAATATCATTTAAAGGAAGAAATATTTTTGACATTAGTGAAAAAAAAATCTAATGTGATGCAATTATTTAAATGAAAATAGTCCTTTTTTAAAAGCAGCTGTTAGGATAGACAGTGTAGAAGACATAATAGTTTATTTAAAGCTATGTTGTGAGCTGCATACACTGTTAAAAATTCAGGAAACTTTTATGGTAAATATTACTGTAAAATGTTGCATTTACAGTATCGAAAATATTTACAGTAAATTGTACCATGAAAAAGAAACGATTACAGCGCCAGTTGATAAACCACGTGACTTACTGGGCGAAGCACGTAATACTCAATTTCTGTTCGCCATGTGTGAGCTATTCGGTACAGTGGATAGAGAAGCGAAGTGCGATAACTGCGTCTTGTGTTCGATCCTAGCTGCTTGCATTTTTTTACTGTACTTTTCTCTACCGTAAAATTTTACAGTAAAATTGGATTTTACGGTGAAAGTTACTGGCAACATGGATGCCAGTAACTTTTACCGTAAAATTTCAGGAATATTTTTAACAGTGTATCCGTTTCTACCACGTTGAATGTACAGTATACACTATTATTTTTCATTGTCCTGTACACTAAACTCCCGAGCATCCTCGGAATAGGGTGGCACAATAACTGGACAAGAGAACGACACTTACACAGATAACACCCCACACTCATATATATATATATATATATATATATATATATATATATATATATATATATATATATATATATATATATATATATATATATATATATATATATATATATATATATATATATATATATATATATATGAAGGACCAGGGGAAAAAACGATGAAAGTGACCAAAAAGCGATTTCGAAAAAAACGAAAAGCAAAGTTTGATTTCTCGTAACTCCCTTTGTAGTTAATAGAGTTTTTATGCACATTTCGGTTGATTTTCATCTTTTTTCTTCCTTGTTGTTCTAACAGATGATATTAATCCTTCATAGCCCCTAGATAGCGCTAATATCTCAATATTGACGAAAAAGTGACTTTCATCTTTTTCCCCCTGGCCCTTCACACACACACACACACACACACACACACACACACACACACACACACACACACACACACACACACGCACACACACACACACACACACACACACACACACACATATATATATATATATATATATATATATATATATATATATATATATATATATATATATATATATATATATATATATATATATTTATATATAAAGTGTAATTCATATTGGCTCTCCCAAATTAAATGAATCATACATAAAAGAAAAGGCCACATCATGAGAATTTTATAGTCTTGTAAAATAAATCTAACCACCAGAAAAAGAAGGACTTAGGTCAATCAGTCAATAAATCCATTAAGGTATTCAGTACTTTGAGTAACAGCATTTTCTGAAAATATAAATTTAAAATTAAAAATGTTAGAATGTTTAAATATATATTAATTAATTATTTTATTAATAAAAATGCTTTTCATATGTAATAATATGAAATATGAGCCAATGCGTTTGGACATACATAAACTAGTATATTTTCAACTAAGTGAAAGGTAAATATTTCCGAGCAGTTCATCAATTGGTTTTAGTGTGAATCGTAAGAAAATAACTTAAAATATTACTTTACTGGAGAATATTTCATAAAGTGATCGTATGTTTTCGAATCAGTTCATTAGTAAAACCTTTAAAAAATAAGCCCAGATTAAATCTACTATACAGAACTGAACAGCAGTTTATTCATTTTGTTCGTTATTCAGACTTGCTTCCACCCTGAAAAAAAATGCTGTTTTTACAGTATAATACATTTAATTTTATAATAATTTTACAGTAATAAATTGTAAAATTGCTAGCTTTTCAGTTTATTACTGTGCATTTTACAGCTTTGTACTGAAACATCTGCTGCCAGTATTATACTGTTGTTTTTACAGTAGAATACTGGCTACACTGGCACTGGTTACACTGCCTGGCTACTACAGCTGATTTTTTGGTAATAAACTGTAAAATTGATTATCTTACAGTAATAAACTGTAAAGTTGCTAGTTTTACAGTAATAAACTGTAAAACAGCTAGTTTTACCGTTTCTTTCCGTGCTGTTAACAATTTACTGTTTTCTTAGTTTATAATCAACCCTTCCACGCCTCCTCCCACAGCACAGTGTTTCGATTAATGTTAGCTAGCTGGACAAAATTATCTTTCGTTATTTTTACATATTTCTGGATAACAGCTGAAATTTTTTCCGTGTTCTTCCGACATTAGTAGAACCTTGAAATGATGTGGAAGGTTGCTGCACAGCACATTCAACTTCGAATTTTATGTCTTTGTCAAGCCAGTTTGCATTAGTTGCTAAAAAACGCTGCTTTGATTTTCCCGCAGAGACCCATTTATCAGAAATTTTGGAGGAATAGTTAGCTAACTTTTTCCTGATTTTTCTTTCAGAGTCCTAAGTAAGGTTTTCAAAATTAAATTTAGAAGAAAAGATTTCGAAGAGGATATAGTTTTTTTCTCCCTTTGGGGGCTTCAACCATTCTTCAAAGAAATCCCTCCTCGAAAGAAAGTACTCTAGAAAAAAATATGTTGTACTCGAGTGTGCTGCCTATAATACGGCTTATTAATAATGGGAAAGGTGCAGCTATTGTATACAGAAAATTTAGCCCGGGGACAAACGGGGACAAGTGTTTCCCGTCACGTGAAAGTTTCGAAACAAGCAAAAATATTTTGTTCATCTTAAAATGTTTTTCTTAATATTACTTAATTATCAGATAGAATAATTTAATTAGGCAAAACTCGCACTTACCAGTATAAACAACACCCATCTTGAACAATTAAATCATATAAAATTCGGAAAGCTTAAATTTTATGTACTTAAAATGATGTCTAGAACTCAATTGCTTTATTCTAAAACAAAGAGATACGTAGCTTCAGCCCTTAATACTCACCTGGCGGAAGTGAGTTAGACATAAACAAATAATGAAGTATCATGTTTTGGTGTATTGTTGACATTATCCCAATCCCGAATTTCAGAATTCCGAACTTGAATTTTGTCTACCTAGCTTACATTTATCGAAACACTGTGCACAGGCAGAATTAAAGATTAGAATCAACTCATTCTTATACGTCTGATGTGTACTTGCATTGAAGTAAACTAAGGGGTGTGAGTCACCGGTTCAATACAGCTGTCATATTGTTGCCAAAAGGAAGGAGCCAAGGATCATGTGCATGCAGGTATTGAAGTATTGCCTCACCTCTGTAACTCTACTTTTTTCCTCATTAGAGGCCTCCCATCCCTCACAAGAATCTTCTGTGTTTAAATAAGTAAAAAAACAAAAACTATTTTTTGCTATGCAGTCTTGATTTAGTTTCATTTTCTCTTATCAGTAGATACTTTTATACGTATCAGAAATGAAATATAAAATGTCAACGGAAAAATTCAAACAGAAATTGAATCCCGGATAAAAAATTCTATGCTTTTCTCCGCAGGTAATTTCTAATGCAATTTCATAATTTCTTCAGAAGAAGCAGCAAATTAAAACATTAAATTTCATCCGTTACGTTCTTTTCTTAACAAGGCAAATCCTAAGTGTCGTGAATCCGTTTTTTGTTTGTCATTTCACTCTTGTAGCTTTGTAGCTTGTTTAATACAAGCGGAGCACATTTTATTGCCGGGAATAACACAAATATATAGTTTTGTCTGGCAACATTTAGCTTGACATAAGCTTGAAAATTATAGCTTTTTTCCAATTTGGCACAATGATTTTTCGTGTAAAGATTAAAATGTACACTGTAAAAAATAAATGCTCCTTTTACAGTATAATACAGCGAATTTTATTGTAATAAATAGTAAAAATTTCTAATTCAGTAATCAACTGTAGAAGTGCCAATTTTACAGTAAAAACTATAAAATTCTAATTTTACAAGAAAAAATGCAAAATTGCTAATTTTACTGTTTATTAATGTGCATTTTACAGTTTTAAATTGGAATATCTGCTGTCAGTATTATACTGTTGTTTTTACAGTATAATACAGCTAATTTTGTTGTAATAAACTGTAAAATAGTTACTTTACAGTAGGGATGCACCGATTAATCGGCAGTACCGATTAATCGGCCATAATCGGCCACTTTGCCGATTATTAATAATCGGCAAAATCGGGCCGATTAATCGGTTGAAAAATATTTTTCAGATATTATTCTTTAAAGTATCTTTCACTAGGAAACTGATGAATAATTTTGTTAACAGTAATAATAATCCTCACAGTTGATATAAAGTTTTTTTTAATGAATTCTTCTACTTTGAATAAATATACATAGACAATGATGCAACATTTTTCATGTGGCGATAGTTTTCTCCTTAGTACAGTGCTTTCAGATAACCTCTAATTTTCAAAGAATAAAAGTGTTGAATTAAAATGCTACTGATTACTAAAATATATGAATTAAAAGTACTCCTAAAGTGGAGTGTTCACCACTCACTCCCCCCCCCCTCCTTTTTTTTATAAATTTTTATTTCCAATTAACGTAACTAACAATGTGCTAATAATATTATTGACACTAATATGAAAATTGGTTCTAAGAAATTTGATAAAATAATTGAAATTATTTTGTGAAAACTAGGAAAAGGGAAACAAATCTTCTCTCAGAAATAAATTACTATTTCTAAACTTGGAATTGTATAAGAGATAAAAAACAGTGATGGTAAAATTGGTAGTAGAAAAACAATTATCCCCTTATCATTAATCGGCTCAGCCGATTAATCGGCCGATTATCAACAGCCGATTAATTGGTAATCGGTTATCGGCCAATTTGCTTATCGGTGCATCCCTACTTTACAGTAATAAACTGTAAAATTGTTACTTTACAGTAATAAACTGTAAAATTGTTACTTTACAGTAATAAACTGTAAAATTGATAATTTTTCATTTTATTATTGTGCATTTTACAGTTTTAAACTGGAACTTTTGCTGCCAGTATTATATTGTAAAAACAGCATTTTATTTTTTGCAGTGTAAATATTGCATCGATTTGCATAACAAAGCAGTCGCATAGCCTAACATTATGCAATTTTCTGACTCCGGAGAAATTAAAATATGAAATTGAGCGAGTGAAAAATTCTGCATGTTTGAGTTGATAAAATTTTATTTCCAATCGAATGGATCGGATTATCTAGAAATCTAGCTTATGCCAAAAATATGAATCTGAATTATTTAAACCCAATTATACAATTTTTTGCCAAATGTATTAAATCAAAAACTATGAAACTAAATCCCCATATTGTGCAATAATTGTGATTGAATAAAAATTAGTCTTCTGGAAAATAATTTAAATATGATTGCTTAAAACTCGGTCTTTATTTTGATCCCCTTTTGAAAGATCAAAATATAATTGGATAAAAATGTATGTCTAAAGCATTTATTACCGTTGAGCTTTTCTTATGTGATACATACAAATAAATGAAATTGTAAATACGTAAAATAAATGAATAATTTGACAAGGAATGACCTCAGGGAGCGCTATCATACAAAAGTGTTATTTCATGTTTTTAAGGGTCTAATGTAAAGTTGCTCAATTACCTAGTAGATAACCATGTTTACCCTTGCGAATGAAAACACAATTTTCTTGTCTTTTCCTTTTTTAGAATTGGTTTGAAGGCACTTGAGTAGGACAATTTAGCCAAGAAAATACTTTTGAAACCTGATTTTTTAAAAAAAAGTAGTAGTTCATTCATTAGTATGTGTTAATTCAATAGTCGAACTAACCTAATTAATATCAGTTTATTCGCTTTTAAAACAACGAAACAACTTTCAAAATAACTTAAAAATTGTAATTTTTTATTTAACGGAAAATTATACAAAAGATTATAATTTTTATTTGTTCTCATTTCCAATTTTACAAACTTTGTACTCTTAAGAAACTTTAAAGCACTACTTATGCTAGCTATGACTTAAGAGACAGTCAAAAACTAAGAAAATTATTTTCTTCTTCAGAAAAACTGAACTAAATCCGATATTTAAGAAGTAGTAAAATATCTTATATCAATGATTTTCATAGCCTCAGGTTAAAAACACAACAATAAACAAAGCTTTCAAAGTAAGTGACTTATAAAAATACCATTACAGCAACTTCAAGTTGACGTAAAATTATTAAAAAACTCTTATCCAAACAAAGTCTAAAAAATCAAATAATCTTAAAGTTTTTGTAATGCACTTTATTCAGTTGCATTTAAAAGTTTCTTGAAAAATTTAATCCCAAGTTGAACCTAAATCTAAATCTTTTGTTTGCTGTTGCCCGTGATTCCACTCGTTTAAAATTCCGATCGGGGCTTTTTTGAGCCCGAGGTTAAAAGCAAATTCAAAGACATTCGACTTTGTGTTTATCTGATAGTTAAATTTCTGCAGGATATTTTCCTCCGAGAGGGAATGATAAAATGTTTTCCCAGATGCTACTGCTTCGATTTCTTCTATCGAGAAATCAAGTGATTTGGCTTCAACTAATGTTTACAGTACCGTTTTAGGGTACTTTATTAAATGGATTAAAAAGCTCTAACAGAAATCTCTGCGGGAAGTTTTTTTTTTTTCCTTCCGCACGAAATCAAATTTAATTTTTTGTTATGTTCCACGCTACGGTTAGAGTTTTACATCGCGTTTAATACTTGTTTACTTAAAAAAAAGAATGTACTTTTTGCTTTAATAATATTAAAAATTGGACGATTTTTGAATAAATGTAAACGCATTATGAATAATGTTTATGTTGTTTCAATTTATAAGGTTTTCGTAGTTCGTACCAATATGCACTTCAAATGTAGTTTTTGGACATGTAGAATATTTGCTTAAAATATAAGGTATTTCAAGAAAGAATTATCTAAAAATTAACCAAGCAAAATTGAAAAAATGGTACTTGTTTCGTTCAGTAGTCAAAATGAATACGCCATAAAAAAAAATCAGAAACGTTCGTTAAAAAATAATTAACATTTAGAGTGTCCAACTGCTGCTAGTAACATATGTGTCAGAAAACAAGAAAGTTTCCTGCTAACAGTCACCAATCTTCCAGACGTTAACCTGAAATCTTCCCGAAGATTCCAGAAACCTTCTAAATTGAAGCCAAGTACGTGACGGCAATAAATCGGGAACTTTCTGAGAAAACTTAGATATGTTTATTGTGACGATTCTCGAAACCTCTCTCTTTTACCAGGAGGGCTCCTGGAAAATTTTAGCAAATATGACCGAAGCTAGGGCAGCAATTAGAAGCAAATAGCCACGATCTGTTTCATTGCGTGCACTTCTTGCAAAGCTGCGTTATCCATAGAATGCCTTTGACTCTGCCTATATGGTCGGGCCATAACCGAACACGGCACTTAATAAAAACGCTGGATTTATATCCCCACTTCCCACCCAACCAACAGGGAAAAATTCACCACTGGACCACTGGTAGAAAATCCACTAATTCAGTAAACAAGCAAAGATAATGGATTTTCAAAGAAAACTGCAGAAAACTCATCAAATCCTGGAATGCTACCCGGAAATTCTCAGTCAACGTTTCAAAGACTAAATCAGCGCAAAAAGGCCCCCCATCTAGAACTAAGTAAATCTCATTTCCCATTTACCAACGTCAAATTTGTTTTACTACACTGCAAAAAATGAACTGTTGTTTTCACAGTATAATTCTAGCAGCCGTGGTTCCAATTTAAAACTGTAAAGTGCACAGTAATAAACTGTAAAGCTAGCAATTTTAGTTTCTTACTGCAAAGTAAGCAATATTACAGTTTATTGCCGTAAAATTTAGCTGTATTAAATGATCAAAACAACAGCATAATACTGGCAGTAGTGATTCCAGTTTAAAACCGTAAAATGCAAGGTAAAAAGACTAAAATTAGCAATTCTACAGTTTATTACTGCAAAATTGGCAATTTTACAGTTTATTATTGTAAAATTAGCAATTTTTGCAGTTTATTACTATAATATTGGCTGTATTATACTGTAAAAGTAACATTCATTTTTACAGTGTAGCTCTGTCTATCTCTTTTACTACCGAGTTTTTAAAATACATGTCGATAAAGGTTTAAAGCGTTGAAAAATTTCTTCATTTTTGAATCCTCCTATAAATATCAAAAACAATCGACAATCAATCCTTTTCTTTTTCTATATTACGATCCTTAATATGTCACTAATTAAATAATCAAAGTTTATTTTCTTGCTGCAGTAGTTCTAGAGAACGTTTAGTTTGCTGTAACTGGAATTATAAGGAAGTCAAAACAGCTATATAAGGATCTGGGATTTTCTTTATTTGGATAACGACCAAAGAAAGTAGAAAGAAAAACGGAAAATAAACGAAAAAGAAGACCAATCTATTCAGCTGGGATCGTTTCACGAATGAACGCGCTGTGCTAAGTATTTGCCACCGCTGGTTTTTAGTAGTAAACAGGCTTTGTGTTTACTTCAATAGCTAAAGAAATTGCTTTTTTCGCTCCCAGTACACTTGGTTGCTTCTGTTATAAGTTCATAGTCTTCAGACAAATCAGCAGAAATTCTCTTAGTTTTTCACTTCAAAAGTAGTTTTAGCGGCAGCAATGTTGTTCAAGTTTGTATAATAAAAAGGCAAAACAAACTATAAATCAATTACGTAAGTATTAAGAACGATGCATGTTCATAGGTGTAAGTAACATAAAAAATGGCCAAAGCTGTGTGTGTGTATGTGTGTGTGTGTGTGTGTGTGTGTGTGTGTGTGTGTGTGTGTGTGTGTGTGTTGCCTACGTCTAATGATAAATTGTTGGTATATTTTGCAAATACTAAGGAACTTATTTTCATATCTTTTCTTGTTCAACAATTTGCCTTTTTCTATTTCTTAAAATTTTAAATAAAAATAACCACTTAATATTTGTAAACGCATTAAAGCATATGTAATTTATGATGTTAAGTAGAACTCAGAAAATTTGATTTCGAAAGGATTAATACGGAAAATACAAAGAATCTCTAAAAATTAAACCAGAAAAAAAGGAAATTAGAGGCACATTATTAACATTGCTAAAATCAACTAATGAAAATATAAATAAAGTCGAAAAGAGGCTCATGTTTAGAATTTTGCTTTGCTGCATTATGGTAAAGCATATGCAATGGTACACGGTTTTTGTAGAGAGCTTTTAATTATTTCTATGTCTTCATATTTACATTGTCTTATATCCATTAAAATTTCTTCTTAATAGTTGCTTTTATTTTCACTAATCTTTATCATAAATGAAAATGTTTAATGCTTCCTTAAACAGAGAAGTTGAAGAGAGAAAAAGAAGAAAAATAACTTGCAAACTAGTGTATTTAACTGTTATACCGTATAAATGTGACCTAAACATGATCTATAAACTTGGCGCAAACAACGTCATTACCTGAACTCGAAAATTGAACAAGCAACTGTAAGTATAATTGATTTCAATTTGCTAAAATCTCGCTTCTCTTGAAAGTACATCTCAGTATATTTATTTATGTGATATTGACAATTAACATCCTGCATAGGACATATAAAATAAAACCATTTACTTTGTGCTCAAAATACAACTAATAACTTTCCAGCGAAAAAAAAACCTTCCCGTTTGGCTGACGAGTAAGTATCGGATATTTCTTCACGAACCCCATTTCTTCACGCATACTTACTCGAAAATTAAAACCTTTGTATTAATGTAGCTATGTATCAACTAGATCTAGTCTTAGTTATCTCAGGCTGTGTGTGATAATTCGTTTTTTCATCACGTTTAATGATAATTAATTACATCATTGTTCACTTGATAAATCATTGTACGTTGCTTGAGTAAAAAAATAATTTAAAGGTAAACTTAATTTTAAATTAAATCCGGCTTTTCCCATTGTACCACACGCTAAATGTAGATGAATGTGTGTGTGTGTGAGGGCTGCTTTTTTGAAAAAATAATTATCCTACTGAGAAAGTAGAATCCGTTCACGTAAAATTGAATTGATTTAAAAGAGAATAATTATTTTGTATTTAAAAATTTTCATTCCTCTTGTAAATAATAACTCATAACCGACATTTTAGTCATAGTAGCTTAAGTAAAAATGCTTAGGTAAAATAGCTTAAGTAAAAAAGCTTAAGTAAAAAATAACTTAAATGCAAACGTAATTTTAAATTAAATTCAACTTTTCCCATTTTACCACACGTTGAATGTAAATGAATGTGTGTGTGTGTGTGTGTGTGTGTGTGTGTGTGTGTGTGTGTGTGTGTGTGTGTGTGTGTGTGTGTGTGTGTGTGTGAGGGCTGCTTGTTAAAGAAAATACATATCCTCCTGAAAAAGTAGAATCTGTTCATTTAAATTTGAATTTATTTAAGAAAGAATAATGATTTTTCATTCAAAAACTTTCATTCCTCTAGTAAATAACAACTCATATGACAAATTTTAAAAATCGACATTTTAGTCATAACACTGCTGCTACCTATATCTTTAAAAAAAAATAGGGTTTCTTTTAGCGACGCGCATGCAATATGTGACTCAGTTTGTCTGCAATCCATTTTAAGTGTATCGTAAACTTTATTCAAGCTTAATGTAGTAGACGAGTGTGGATTTTTTCTCTTGTCATGCAAAAAATACAGATTTTTTTTCTGTTCAAAATACTTTCACAAATCTTCGGCTGTTTTTATGTGCTTGAATGGGATGCGCCTTGAAATGTAAAAGGGAAGTAAATACGTTTAACCCAGAGAAACATCTTTCTTCTGACGGCAGATTGTATTTTTAGGACAAGAAAGTGAAATCTTGTTCTTGAAACACATTTTAAGAGAACTTTCCTAGCTGAAATTCTTGCTAGCGTGCTTTTAAATTTTCTGTTCCTGTGCTAGTCTTTCTTTCTTAACTAAAAGCAAACACTGAGTAAAGTGTTTCATACACACTCACACACAGATACAATATTTCTGGAAGCATTTTCGGATGATCTTCAATAAAATAAATTTATATAGTTCTGAACACATGTCTTTAAGAATGTAAGAGGGTTTAATGACTGTAGTTGTTATTAATCAATGATTATACCAGATCAAATGACGTGGTTTTGTCATTCTGAACCATTCTTATACACTGCTCGACATTGAAAATGCAACACCAAGAAGGAGTGGTCAGAAATTCATGCAAATTTTACCGTAGACGCACGTCACTGAGTTATGCAAATGATATGAAATGCGCAGCTCTCCGACGCACGTGAAGTAAGATATAAGAGAATGAAGTTGAAAAGTGGGCTATGTTCATGTTGGTTTTCTGCCAGACTAATTATCGGAGAAATTTGGTTTTTGTCTCGAAGGATACGTGTGATAGGAGGAAATGCCACGCCGTCCTCAACGAAGACACTTCCAGCATATAGACGACTTTACAAGGGGTATGGTGATCGGACTGAGAAGGGGAGGTTGGTCCATACGTCAAATTGCAGCTGATACCCACATGGATGCAAGCACTGTGCATCGGCTGTGTCGGAGATGGTTGGAAAGAGGAAATGTAGCCACATTGAGGGATGCAGGTGCAGCCAGAGTGACGTCAGGCCGCTTGGATCGACGGTTTCACCGGCAAGCTGTGGCGGACCCGCAAGTCACTTGTACGTTGATTCTGCAGCACGTGCAAGGTACCCTAGATGTTCCTGTGTCGACCAGAACCATTTCCCGTCGACTGGTTGCACGTGGCCTGCAATCACGGCGCCTGCTAAGAAGACTGCCATTGACCTCACAGCACAGACTCCAACGTTTGGAATGGTGCCGGACCAGAGCGACGTGGATGGCAGAATGGCAAACCGTAGTGTTCTCAGATGAATCCCGCTTCTGTTTGTCCAGCGATAGTCATCGCATACGTGTGTGGCGTCGACGTGGAGAAAGATCGAATCCGGCAGTAACCGTGGAACGCCCCACAGCGCGACAACGTGGCATAATGGTTTGGGGCGCTATTGCATACAATTCCGTATCACCTCTAGTTCGTATTCGGGGCTTTATGACGGCCCAACGATATGTAGATAATGTACTGCGGCCGGTGTCAATCCCCTACCTTCAGGGTCTGCCAAATGCAATTTTTCAACGGGATAACGCCCGGCCTCACAGTGCTCGAATCAGCCAACATGCTCTACGAGGTGTACAGATGCTTTCCTGGCCACCATACTCTCCTGACTTGTCACCAATCGAACATGTGTGGGACGTGATTGGACGCCGTTTGCAGAACCTGTCACTGCCTCGTTAAGAGGACGAACTGTGGCAAATGGTTGAAAGGGAATGGAGTGCCATTCCTCAGGACACCATCCGCAGGCTTATTGACTCCATGCCTAGACGTGTTTCTTCGTGCATCGCTGTCCGCGGTGGTCCTACTTCTTACTGAGCCGACGCCGTCCTCGCTCTAAATTTTGCTTATTTATTTCGAAATAAATATCACTTATTGTTCCATGCTGTCTCTGTCTTCTTACCAAATTTCATCAATTTCTGACCACTCCTTCTTGGTGTTGCGTTTTCAATGTTGAGCAGTATATAAACCTTACAGCATTTCTATAACAGATAGTTCAAATTAAACAATATTTCAAATTTTTAGTGCATTTCAAAAACTCAAACTGTCCTTGCATTCACAAAAGCGCTTATCTAATTCTGTTTGACGCATATTTAGATAATACTATTAAAAGACGCTATATTCTGAAACGATGGCAAATTTTCTTTAACTCATTAATGCCTGCCATTTTTTTCCCAAAGATATTTTGTATACTGGTTACAAACAGTGTTTAATGGACAGGAAAAATAATAAAAAAATATTATGTAAAAAATATTTTTTTTTTTTTATTAAGGAAAGAAAAATCGTCCCTTAAAAGTTACGATAGACCCCAGAGGGTACATACTTGTTTTACTAAAATGTTTTACTGCCCACGATGTAATATTTAAAAAGACACTTTATAAGAATAAATAAAATCAGCAATTAACATAAACTGGGAAACTGGGAATAACTTTGAAAACTTAGCTTTTTTTCTTGAAATTGTGAACGATGTAATTTTTGATAAAGATCATATTAAAACTGCTACAGAACGCACTTTGCAATGGTTATGTGCTGCAATCTGTTAATAACGAATTTGAACAGTACCAAGGTACTAAGTGAACACTATTATTTGGTTGAAATGTTCATTTTGGGGAAATTCAGACCTTTTTTTGGACCGTGCTTAAAAAGGGATGCTAGGCATTAATGGGTTAAAACATCGTTTACGAGGTGTTGTAGTGCTATGCATCATTTTTGCTATTTAATTAAAATTACTTATGAAATTTTAGGTAGTAACGTCTTGTATTTAATTAAGGTATACATAATACTGGTTTTCTAAACAGAACACTTATTTTTTTTTATTTTTTAATGGAACTTTTGTAAACGAACCACGGATATTCTGTGGACTGATGGTTTTGAAAAATACACTATACCTACACTGCAAAAAATCAGTTGTTGTTTCAACAGTAAAATACTGAAAGCAGAGGTTTCAGTTTAAAACTGTTAAAGCGCAGTAATAAACTGCAAAACTAGCTATTTTAAAGTTTTTTACCCTAATGCGAGCAATTTTACAGATTATTACTGTAAAATTAACAATGCCACAGTTTATTACCATAAAACTAGCTGGTCTATACTGTAAAAACTTCAGTGTAATACTGGCAGCAGAGGTTACAGTTTAAAACTGGGAAATGTACAGTAATAAACTGTGAAACTAGCAGTTTTACAGTTTATTACTGTAAAATTGGCAGTTTTACAGTTCATTACTGTAAAATTAGCTGTATTATACTGTAAAAACAACATTCATTTTTACAGTGTACTTACTCTCTGTTTCTTCTCTCATTGAGCTTCGGTCACCAATGTTTAGACTCCATAGCTTCTGAATTCATTTTGCTTAGTAATTAAACAAGGCATCCTATGACAGAAATTGACCAGCCAACTACAGTCAAACCTGTCTGTCTCGAACTTCACGGGACAAAAGAAAATTTCGAGATACGGAGTTCGGGATAAAATTTACAAAAATAAGCAATTGGAACAAAGTCAAATACTTAGTTAATAGATTGTTTTGCATTGATATTGTTGAATATTTTACTGTGACAATTTGTGAGTCCACGTTTTACTAATTGTGATGACTATATCGGTAGCAAGTTAACGCATACCTTTCAGTACGAACATAGTCTTTGATTGTGCAGAAGATGATTTTTGTCTATAAGTTATACCATTGATAAAGGTGGCTGAAGATGAAATCCAAAAATGAGTTGTGAAAATTCGAGATATAGAGGTTTTCGGGAAAATCATTCGTGATAAACTTGAGAAAAAACATTAAATTTATGCTGTAAAAGCAGGAAATTGAAAAATTTCGACATAGAGAGGATTTCGAGATAAGCAGGTTCTAGATAAACAGGTTCGACTGTATTGGCGAGCCAACTGATTTACAAAATCATTAAACTGAATCAATAGAAAAAAAAAAACTAATCGGCTATATGATCCAGTAACTCCCGTCAGAGACTATCAAATTAGAAATAATAAAGTGACTTTAAAACATTTTCAATTCATTTAGTTCAAATAAAATACGATTCAATAACTCCATTTCTTAAATAAAGCTCTTGTTTCGTTGAAATGACGTTAAATCAATTAGCGAAAAAATAGCAACACTTGTATATTAAATTATTCTGATACCGGCGAAAAGCTAAGTAAAATACCATTTCCCTTTCCTTCTTGTTAGTCACAAATGAAATGGGTGGTAGGAAAAGATTTTTCAAGGAAAAAAATAAACAAATATCCATCGGAATAGCATGAATACATCTTAGAACAGTACTGAAGCGAGGCCACTAATTATAAATTAATTACTCACCCTCAGTATATTCATTGACCGCTTCAACCTTCATTCATGGTTGGAAACAAACCAGTTGTTTGCACCGGCAGCTATATATCTTTGCCTTCATAGATGTCAAAAGCAGGTAATTGGTAATTAATTTTTCTTTTGTCGCTCAAGGTGCAGTGCAGTGCCTTATTAACATTCCAGAATCTTTTACTTCGCTCCGTGCACTGAATGGAAAACTCTTTTAAAACATTAGTTTTTCTCACCTGCTATTTATATTTTCGCTGTTGAGAGCATTAATGAGTTGTAAGATATGCATCTCAGATTTGTTTTCTGTGATGCATTTTAACAACTTGAGAGGGGGCGCAAATAACTTAACACAATAAAATTATTTACTTTTCACAGAATTCATAGGTTTAAAATATTTTTAAGAGGAATGCATATACAAAACTAAAGTTTAAAATATTACCGTACAGTTTTTTGATTTTTTAATGCATTCATTTTTGTCAGCAAGACACAGACACAGCGCATTAAACCTGAAGAATGTTTCATACCAATTATTTTTTGTTTATCTTTTTTGTCCATCTATAAATTGCTGGCTTTTCAGATCTTTAGTCAAAATGCTCTTTTTAATTCTTTCGAAAAAAAAAAAAAGGTATATTTTTGTTTTGTGCTGTAAATTACTATTTTTTTTTCTGCCCAAATTAAAAGTTTATAGTTATTTCACAAGCATCTATAGCTTGATGACGGAACAGTATGAAAAAAATTATGAACTTTTAAAAAATCATTTTGGGATGCATTTTTTAGCCTACTTTCCCGTTAAAAATAAAAGAGACGAAAAAAGCATTAAAATTGGCTTAATGCATCTAAAAAATGTCGCCAAGTCCAAAAAATATCGCCAAGTCCAAAAAATATCGCCAAGTTCAAAAAATATCGCCAAGTAAAAAAAAGTCAAAAAGAAACAAAAAAATGAAATAAATATCGAAAAATTAAAAATTTGAAAGTAGGGTATTGAGATGGGGAATTTGTGTGTCGGTCGGTCTGTCGGTCGGTCGGTCTGTCGGTCTGTCTGTCCCCCCCCCCTAATAACTTTTGAATGAACATTCCGATTTGGACAAACTTTTTTTTGTTGGAAAGATCTCGGCGAGTACAGCTCATTCCCATATTTGATTTTTCGATTTGAACAATTTTTGGTTCAACTTTGAGCCGTTCAAACAACCGGTCCCGCGATACTAACTTTTGAATGAACAGTCCGATTTGAACAACTTTTTTTTTTTTTTT
>JAXGGA010020570.1:0-18044 GCA_038373865.1 Uloborus plumipes | reverse complement strand
ATTTCCTTCTAAGCTTCTTGATTGTGCCATGCATTTCAACCTTTGCTAATTTATGTTTTTTCTGTAAAAGTTCATTATAAAATACATAAAACTAAAAAATTCGTCCATTTTTTTTAAACAAAAACAGTGACATAGAAGCTACTCATTTTAATTATTTAAAAAGCTTTCTTTTTGATGTATCCATTACTAATACAATGGTTCAAGCAATATTTTTCATAAATATTTACATAAACATACTTTTTCAATACAATCCAAACATTTTTTTTAATTTAACTTAAAAATTCAAACTCATTTACTGCAGCAAATATAAAATTTTCTGTTGCATGTTTTAAACATTTTTACCTTAACGATCTACATTATCTCTTGTTTTAATCATTACAGTTTCGGTTTTAATTAGCCATCTTTTCTTTTATCGGAATTTTTATGCCTTTCGTTCTTTTGTAATAATTAGCGTTTAAAGGTTGAATGCTCATTAGTTGAAAAAACCATACTATCAATTTTAAATCATTGCCTAAAAAAGTTTTATTTTCTACAGAGATAATAATTTTGCTTCATCTAGAATTCCAATCATGAAACAAGAATGCATTGTAAATTTTAAACGAAAACTAAACAGTGTTTTTTTTTTTTTTTTACATTTAACAAAAAATGAGTAAAAAGATGAGGAAAATGATTTTTTAAATAAATCATGTAATTTACTAAACAGCCATAATTAAAAGTAACATAAATTATAGAAGTTTCGTACATTTGAAAAAAATATCACAAGAAATATTAATGTCAAAACACTTAGATTGTACTCTTATTTTATTTTTCTTCCTGTGTTAATACTTGCACAAAGAGTTACAACTTCCTGGTTGTTGAAATTCGAAACTTAGAGAAAACCGGAGCCGGCTTTCATTTTCTATTCTAAGAAAGAAACTTACTCGAAAAAATAATTAAAGAAAACCTCATCTAGAATTTAACGAACAACGTTTCCACTCATTGATTTTGACTGCGTTACATATGCTTTTACGGTATTCCGGGTTTTGTTTCTGTATGTTTTTTATATAATTATTATTTTAGACACTATCTGAAAATGTCAATTACTTTTGAACTGTTCAAAAATAGTTTCAAATGACAAAACGAAGAATCTTTCAATCCACTTATTTTGTAGGATTAAGAATCAGAAAAGATTAATATCTCCATCTAGAACCTTTTTTTATATAACTTGTTTCAGTTATAAACTTTTCTTTCTTGTGTACTAATTTTTAAAACTCTTATCTTTCTGATGATATTTTTAAACTGAACAACAATTTGTTCAAATCAGAAATAAAACTGGGACTGAAGCGATCCAGTAACGAATAAAAGAAAAACAACGTTTCAAAAGCACAAATAATTAAAATCTTTAATAGAGCTTGGCCCTAACGAAGGAGGTTTTGGTCTTCGAAACATGTATACCTCTTTTAAAGTTTTTAATTATTTGTGCTTTTAAAACGTTGTTTTTCTTTTATTCATCTTCTGCACAAAGTGAATTGATCTTAACGATATAGTAATAGGGTCATTTTCACCATATGCTTACATTTCCGAATTTTTAAGTAATTTTTTTTAACTTGCTGTTTTCTTTTAGGATCACTAACAGATGTTTTGTCACATATTTTAGGTGAGTGAAAAAGTAATTGGTTGTACACTTTAATGCATAATAAAGTATTCAAATGCTGTTGTAAAACTTTTTAGTTTAAAGGAAAACTGTCGTCCGTTACCATACAAAAACAATTTTAAATCTAACTCTTAAACTACATCATAGCTCCTAGAACCAACTTCATTTGAAATTATTTGCTTCCCTGAAGCTTAAAACGATATTTGTGATTGTTAAAATATTGATCAAAAACTGTATGGTAACGGATTTGACCAGTAACGGACTTGACATTTCAACCAAAATGTCAAATTATGGCTAATTTAAAAATTGAATAACAATATGCATTTTCTTAGAGTTGCATCTAGAGTTGCAATCTAGAGAACAATATTTCGGGGTAAAAGTTGAGAAAAAGTAAAAATCAATACTCAAATCTTTGGTAACAGACTTGACAAAGAATAAAAATACGCACCTGGAATAAATCTTGTGCGAAAGGCCACAGCAATACTTCTCGACTCAGGAAAACAAAACGGTACGAAATAGTTACGTCACTAGTTTGTTAAGTTTATTGAATACGTGTTACCATCTTTTGACTGCATTAAATACCTTTTTTAGCTGAAATAATCTTAGGGTAACGGACTTGACAAGAACTGCCGGACAAAATATATTCATACATTTCTTAATGAAAAAAAATTACTATTGTCAATATTTATTATGAATACATATACTAATAGTCAATATATAAAAACAATTTGTTGCATATACTTTTTTATACAATTAAGTGTATAAAAAAATAGTTGAACTTGCGAAAATTAGAAATGGACAAGCGTTTTTGCCTTGATTCTCATTTTTAAACCTTATTACCATCTTGGTTTACAAATGTTGACATTTGTTTTGGACTTCAATTGCGAGATGCATCCTGAGGAAAGTCCGAAGCCTCCCTTTTGCTAGAAGCAAAGACAGTCTAAAAATGCCCTTTTTGAACTTTCATGTTGAAAATTTACCAGTAGTGAGTCCCTCAAAGGGGGGGGGGGCGAAAACCCACATCACCCTTCTCTTGTATACGTCCCCATCTTTTTTCAAAATGAGCAAACTGGAAATTTGTTCTGAAAATTGCACCAGATATAGAAAAAAATTGCCTTTTGTAACAAAGTTTCTATTGAAGTATTCTTTTCCATTTTTGGCAGTCAATTTATACCTTTAAAAACAAGTGGAACATTTTCATTTAAAAAATACATGGGGAAAAGCAAAAAATAAAATATTTTAAATGACGCATTTTGTATTTGATTATTAAAAATATTTTTCCAAACCTCAATACCACTTCTTAAAAATTCATTGAACAAGTTCTTACTATTTTGTACGAAAAAAAAAAAAAACATGTAGACATCTGTTTTCTTTATTAAACGTAAATACACTCCACGATTTCCTTTCCTTATTTCTTACAACAAAACATAATTGCTTGAACAGATTTCATAGCGGAATGAAACCAGTGAACTGTTGCACGAAGACTTTTTTTTTTTTGGTTTTAATTCGGATGCTTCATGTGTGAAGCTTCGATAGAGGAAAGTTCTGGAAATGCATTTGGCCGTGATTTGGGATTCATTTCTCGAGTGGGGAGCCATGGCAATTTCCGTTAGATCTAAACGGGCTTTTTAACGCTTGCAACTCCATAGATTTTTAAACATATTTATTATTTTCTATAAATATTACGGATTTTTAGTGAAAACACTGAAAAGTCATAATTGAAGGGCTTGGCAGATGAAGGGGTTATTTGGCAAAACAGAAATTGCGAGTAATTAAAGTTCAAAGTTTTATAGTTGCAGCTTTTTTGTTTTCTATTTTTGTCATTAGTGTGCGTATGAAATTGGTCTATTGGTATCTACTGTTTGATGTACCAAGTTTTATTTGCTTACCTGTATCCATTGCTTACCATTGTACAGAGTGTTCATTATTTAAAATGTAATTTAGCCCCTTCATCCTCCAAGCCCTTCAATTATGCTTTCACAAAACTTTTTTTTTTTCTGGTCCAACAAAACCGAGGTGCCTGGGCAACTAAAAAAAATTCCTTGGCGGCAAGTTTTTTCCGAACAAGAATTTCTCAGGAGTCATGATACAATGAATTTTCGTATAAATTTTGAAAAGTTATTTTTTTGCCTCCTAAGTGTTGTCGGTCTTAGTGCATTTGTGATCTTTCAAAACTTTAACACATCAACGCCGGAGCCGATTTTAATTTGTTTTTCTGTTAAGCGGCGCTTAAATTAATGCCGCGCTTCATCTGTCTTCATCTTAATACCATGAATTAAAACAAGAATTAAGTTTCTTAATACAAGATTTTAAACCTCAGCGCCTAATTGCACAATCTAGTGCTAGCCACAAGTAGTACGTGCCGCCTGATAAGACAATCAAGCGCGAGCCACCGATGGCCCGCGCAGGCGCAAACGTGTTCAACACATTTAGTGCACTAAGGAAGCGTGCAAGGCATTTTAATATACACAGTAAGACAACAATGTAGCAACTAATTTAAGATTTTTTTTTTTACTGAATACTTGGGAGCATCATTTACATATTTTCGTTTAGGCGATTTACTCCTAACTTAGCCTTTTTTCATGATAAACATACTTCGCTTACCTCAGATGTATATCGCACGACCAGTTCACATTCTCGTTTCTTTAAAATTAATTAAAAAATTTAATAAATCTATTTTTCAAATCAATGAATATTTTATTAAAATCATATATTTACGAATTTGATCATATATGTTTTAAATGAGAAAAAAAAATGCTTTACTTATTTATTTTTATTGCATCTGATAGTTTCTTGCATTTTTTGAGTAAAACTTTTTTTTGCTTGTTAATTTCAATTTTGTTTCATTTTATTGTTATTATTCTTTTAAACATAAGAAATTTTTAATCCTAGATTTGTTTTTTATTCCTACATTCGTCATTTTAATTCTAATAATGACTAATAAGGAAAAATATATCTTGTTTATCCGTTTTGTAAAATTCAGAAAGGAAATTATTTTAAACTTCAAACCTCTTTTCGCACAACCCCTGTCCTTCAATATAAAGGGGGCCGTTGAAAAAAAATCACCTGAAAAGGGGGCGTTAGCCGTAAAAAGGTTGAGAACCACTGATATATGATATTCGTAATAAATATTGATAATAGGATTTTATTTTTCATTAAGAAATGTATGAATATATTTTGTCCGGCAGTTCTTGTCAAGGCCGTTACCCTGAGATTATTTCAGCTAAAAAATGTATTTATTGCAGTCAAAAGATGGTAACATGTATTCAATTAACTAAACAAATTAGTGACGTAACTATTTCGTACCATTTTGTTTTCCTGCGTCGAGAAGCATTGCTGTGGCTTTTCGCACAAGATTTCTTCCAGGTGCGTATTTTTACTCTTTGTCAAGTCTGTTACCAAAGATTTTAGTATTAATTTTTACTTTTTCTCAACTTTTACCCCGAAATATTATTTATTGTACAATTCTAAGAAAATGCATATTGTTGTTCATTTTTTTAATTCGACAACCTAGCCATAATTTGATATTTTGGTTGAAATGTTAAATCCGTTACTGGTCAAATCCGTTACCAAATGTCAAGTCCGTTACCATACAGTTTTTGATCAATATTTTAATAATCACAAACATCGTTTAAGAGCAAGAATCTGAGAAACTGTCACGCCTAGCATTATGAGGTGATTCATGACCTCTCAGATTTTTTCCAAAAAACTACCAAATGTTTATTGTCTTATTTAAAGACCAAATCCAGAATGTTTTGCTCTAAATTTGAGTTGTTTAGTTTTTATGGATCCCTAAAGTTGAAGGTTCGGCATCAAAAATTAAGCGGATTTTCAAGACATGGAAATTGCTGTTAGCCAAAACTCTTACCAGGAACTGTTTAACTCCAATTTTCTTTTTGTATATGGAATATAGAAGGTTGAAACTTTACAAAATGAATGTTAAACTTGTGGTAAGTTGTTGCCGTAAGGTCAGTGAAGGCCCTCAAAACAAGGCATTTTTGACGTTTTTTAGCGTTTATGAGGTCCAAAAACAGCTTGTACATTTCAGTTGGCACAGCAAAAGTAGTGTCGTTTGAAAGACCAGTGTAAGCACTTTAAAATAATGTATAAATAACCGAGGAAAGTTCAACGTGCTTCTAGTTGCGTAAGGCCGAAATATAGAAAATGTCATATTTTACCGATATTCAAACGGTCATAACTTCCTCTGCCAACAACATATTGAAATATTTTTTTTTGCCAATGTCATACTCTATTCTTTGTCTTAACAGAACAGTTGAGTCCTTTGAGGCGAAATGTGAAATTTTTTTTTTACAAAAAATGCACAGGAAAAAATACATTTTTTGTAAAAAAAAATTTCACATTTCGCCTCAAAGGACTCACCTGTTCTGTTAAGACAAAGAATAGAGTATGACATTGGCAAAAAATATATTTCAATATGTTGTTGGCAGAGGAAGTTATGACCGTTTGAATATCGGTAAAATATGACATTTTCTATATTTCGGCCTTACGCAACTAAAAGCACGTTGAACTTTCCTCGGTTATTTATACATTATTTTAAAGTGCTTACACTGGTCTTTCAAACGACACTACTTTTGCTGTGCCAACTGAAATGTACAAGCTGTTTTTGGACCTCATAAACGCTAAAAAACGTCAAAAATGCCTTGTTTTGAGGGCCTTCACTGACCTTACGGCAACAACGTACCACAAATTTAACATTCCCTTTTTAAAGTTTCAACCTTCTATATTCCATATATAAAAAGAAAATTGGAGTTCCTGGTAAGAGTTTTGGCTCACAGCAACTTCCATGTCTTGAAAATCCGCTTAATTTTTTATGCCGCACCTTCAACTTTAGGGATCCATAAAAACTAAACAACTCAAATTTAGAGCAAAACATTCTGGATTTGGTCTTTCAATAAGATAATAAACATTTGGTAATTTTTTGGAAAAAATCTGAGAGGTCATGAATCACAGGCGTGACACTCTCTCAGATTCTTGCTCTTAAAGCTTCAGGGACGCAAATAATTTCAAATGAAGTTGGTTCTAAGCGCTATGATATAGTTTTTAAAGTGAGATTTCATATTGATTTTGTATGGTAACGGACGACAATTTTCCTTGCAACTTAAAGTTTTACAACAGCATTTGAATACTTAATTATGCATCAAAGTGTACAACCAATTACTTTTTCACACACCTAAAATATGTGACAAAACATCTGTTAGTGATTCTAAAAGAAAATAGCAAGTTAAAAAAATTACTTAAAAATTCTGAAATGTAAGCATATGGTGAAAATGACCCATATTTTATATGGATAATGATCTCAAGCACACCTCTAAAATGGTGACAGCTTGGTTTAGAGCAGTGGTTCCCAACCTTTTTTCCCATACAAACCCCTTTAAAAAGCTGGATGAAGTTGGCGAACCCCTTGTGGACAAAGTAATAAGTAACAAGCAATCTCCCTCCCCCACTACAAACATAATAAAATTTGGGTGGATATTTTAGCTTGAGAAACAATGATTCATGAGAAAGAACAAAAATAAAATTGCAAAACATAGAAGTACAACCATTACTGCATGCTAAAATAACTGCAGAAAAAATTCAACAGAACAAATCCAGTTATAATTCTTTAATGTTCCGTCAACTTCGAAAAAAAATCTAAATGGGATAGTTGTGGAGCAAATGAGTTCAAATTTTGACTCCGACAACAATATCTGACAGTTTCAGTCTTACATTTGGTTCAGCATTTAAGTTGCTTCTGCATTTATCTCTGTTGAAAATCCTTTTTCCCATAGAAACGTTGTCCAAAGTGGTAATACTGAAAAGGCCTTTTTCTGACACAACAGTGCATTTATTTGTAATACTGAACCAAAAGGCAATTGAATATCTTTATCTTTAAGTTTTGAATATCTTAATCTATTATCTGGTTCATTATCTTTAAAAATACCTTTTAAAGAAAATGACTCAGAATAATTAGATGTTCTTTTTTCTTCTAGTAAAATTAAATGTACAAAAAGTGCTTGAACTGGAGACTTTATTTCAAACAAGCATGCTATAATACTGCCATTAAAGTATTATTTTCGTGAACCCCCTTAGTAAATTTCACGAACTCTGAGGGGTTCGTGAACCACCAATTTGGAACCAATAGTTTAGAGATAAGAAATTTAAAATTTTGGACTGGCTAAGTCAGTCATCTGAGACCTAAGCTCAATCCAATCAAACACCTTGAGGAAGGGCGGCCACCTTGTCTATACTATGCCCACTACGCCGCAAGGTTTCTTGACACTGGCGTCGTGACGTCAGCCAATGAAAAACGAGCTAGATAAAACGTCACAGCCTACTTGGCGAATTAGAGGAGATCCTTAACTGCTTCTGAGCTCTTATTGGCTCCGCGCGTAGTGACGTTTAGTGTCAAGTTAAGTTGCTTTCTGATATAGTGGTCATGGAAGTGTAGCAACGGATAGGGAGGTTTCCGCTTCGAATCCCGGCTCGGGCATGGATGTACTTTCACTCTCTCTCTGTCCTTGTCCTTTTCCACGCGAATGAGTTGCTGTGCTGTGAATGATTACCTTCCCTATAAACGGGTAGTTAGGGAAGGTGAGTACTGTAGTCGGACTTCACTACAAGTTACGGTACACTTGAAAAAGGGAAAAAGTGCTCCCCAAATTGCCAACCTAGCTGGCACAAGACAACAACAACCTCGAAAAAAAAACATTGGGAAAAAAATCAGTACATGTAATCATGGGCGCCCATATGCGAAATTTTAGAGGGGCGAGGACTCAGATATTTTATCCGTGGTTTAGCAAGGACATTTTTCCAATGGAAAACAATTTCAGTGAAGAGTAGTCTCCAAAAATTTAAAATTTTAATAACTTATTTGTTAATGGCTGAAGATTTTTTAAAATATATTTTTGCAAAAAAATAACACTAAAAGCTTTGAAGTACTACGTTAAAGGATAGGGGGGTCCTGAGCCCCCCCCCCCCCACACACACATGGGCGCCCATGCACGAAACCATTCTTTTAAGGCATTTCTTTCATGAATTGCAATCGGAATAGACGAAAACCCTTTGGTCCACCATAGAAAGCACTGTTGATTTCATGGCTGGAAGACAGGCAGCCCTCACAGTAAAAGAATATGCAACTAAATAAGAGTTAAATAAACACTTTTAGGCTGAAAAATAAAACCGTAATATAATGCAACGTTAATATGAAAATTTACAGCAAACTGTAGATGCGTGTTTCGGGGCTACAAGGAGCCCGTTTTCAATGCAAAGGAAGTGAACGATTATTATGTCTGTTAAATTCTCAGCTTTTCAACATTGTATTAAAGTAGTTTAAATCCTTTGCCAAGCGAAGTTAAACTGCTATTACAATTCATGGGAATGACAGTTCATAATAATATTTATTGAATGAAGGTTTTATAAAAAACGTACCGTCCAAAAACTTTAAAACTATACAAAAAGTAAATAAAAATAACTATGCGAAGTATCAAGAAGATAAAAATGTTACCTGTTACTATTGAAACACGACAATTTATTTGAACGTCTCTAGAGCAAAGCTCATGTTTTCAAGAGGCAAGTAGTTACAAGTGCAATGTGATATGGGTCATTTTCAAAATTTGCTTACATTTGCTGTCCGGAGGTTAAAAAGACGATTTTGAAGCATAACTTATATCTTAAATTCAATGCGAATAATTATTTTCTGCAAGAAATACCCCCAAAAAAATTCTATCACTTAACAAATTATTGAAATTTATTTATTTATTTTTATATAAGTCTTTAAAAATGAGAATCAAGGCAAAAACGCTTGTCCATTTCCAATTTTCGCAAGTTCAACTATTTTTTTCCTATACTTAATGGTCAAAAAAAGTAAATGCGACATATTATTTTTATATATGGACTATTAGTATATGGTATTCATGATAAATATTGACAATAGTAATTTTATTTCAATAAGAAATGTATGAATATATTTTGTCCAGAAGTTCTTGTCAAGTCCGTTACCCTAAGATTATTTTAGCTAAAAAAGGTATTTATTGAAGTCAAAAGATGGTAACACGTATTCGGTTAACTTAACAAATTAATGACGTAACTATTTTGTACCATTTTGTTTCCCTGAGTCGAGAAGTATTGCTGTGGCGTTTCGCACAAAATTTTTTCCAGGTGCGTATTTTTATTCTTTGTCAAGTCCGTTACCAAAGATTTTAGTATTAATTTTTACTTTTTCTTAACTTTTACCCCTAAATATTATTCATTATACAACTCTAAGAAAATGCATATTGTAGTTCAATTTTCAAATTCGACAACCTAGCCATAATTTGACATTTTGGTTGACATGTCAAGTCCGTTACTGGTCAAATCCGTTACCAAATGTCAAATTCGTTACCATAGAGTTTTTAATCAATATTTCAATCATCACAAACATCGTTTTAAGCTTCAGGGTGCAAATAATTTCAAATGAAGTTGGTTCTAGGCTCTATGATATAGTTTAAAAGTGAGATTTCACATTGATTTTGCATGGTAATGGACGACAATTTTCCTTGCAACTTACAGTTTTACAACAGCATTTGAATACTTAATTATTCATCAAAGTGTACAACCAGTTACTTTTTTACACATCTACAATATGTGACTAAACATCTGTTAGTATTTCTAAAAGAAAATAGCAAGTTAAAAAAATTACTTAAAAATTTTGAAATGTAAGCATATGGTGAAAATGACCCATATATATTTTCTTTATTTATAAATATAGCTGGGAAAACCACGGAATTACATTCCTATTCATTTTGCAATAATATTTCTAATGAAAAATAATGCAGTTCTTTGTGATTTGAAAAATAATTGTTACTCAACTCAATCAAAATTTTCGAAAGCTAATCAGGAAAACGTGAAAATCACAGTATACTGCTCAATGAACTAAAATTTATAAGACAGTGCCTTTAAAACAAACATTCTTAGAAATTTATTTTTTTCAAAAGGTTTTGTTCTTAAAAAAGTATTTTTCAAGATAAGTATTCTTCGGTATCATATGCATCTCGATACTGCATGGTGCTATGTGCTCTTACAGACAATCTCGTATCAAATATTCTATGACATGGAAGTTGTAGAGATTTTAAACTAGTTTAATAGACGTTTTTGACAAATTAGGTAGATTTATAGTTTGAAAATTGCTTGTAATTTGCCAGTTATAGATTTTGATGGCACTTCAATCTTTCACTTCAGTTTCGCGCTGAGATACGCCCTTAAATACAAATTATTCCGATAGAAATTGAAGGGTAAGTGGATAAGGGCGATTCTCTGTAAATTGGTAATTATCTGTCCGGACCGAGTATTTTAAAAATAATAAAGTGTAATAAAGTAATATCGCTCTTGATACAAGTAAAGCATTAATACTTTGTGGCCCAGTTGTATTTGGAGTGATAACAATTTAATTTTTTTTTCTAGAAATTATCTAAGCGCCAAAAACAGTCCCCTGGCTATCCCAATCCCATAGTCTAACTGTTAAAGATAGTATTTCAAAAAACCCATTGAGACTACATAAATTTGGCAATTAATATCTAAAAATAGAACAATGAAGCTATATTTTTCTTATGAAATAAAGTATAATTACGTATTTCTAAAACTTAAAATTGTCATGTAAAATTTGTCCGGAGTTTTTTCAAACAGTCCCTGCAATAAATTCAAAGCTGTAATACGAAAAATCTATAACTTTTGCAAATTCTTTTTGGCATGAAGTTTGAAGTAATCAGTGTGAATTTGCCGAAATCGCTGAGAACAGTGTTGAAACGCTACTTAGCTTAGTTTGAGAGCCACATTTGTGATGAAAGTATGCATCAGGGTCGTTGCGAAAACAATCCTCTGGGAAGTGATTTTATTCATGTCAATTAATTTAATTATAAAACATATTAGTTATTATGTCCACGATTTGTGCCTAAATTTATAGGTAGTCTCGTAACTAATTACGTTCCAATAGTTTTGCAGATATTGCGCAACAAAGAGCAAAATCACAGTCACATGGCACAGTCCCCTGCCTAGTTATACAAGGCAGGCAAGGGCGTAGCTATGGGGGTGCGGCTGCACCCCCTAGATCAAAGCCAATGGGAGGTCAAGTGACCTCCCATTTTTTTGACTAACGATTTTGTGCCCTTTCATGCTTTTCATTGTAACATGCTGGTGCAGACAAATAAGTTCGTATTTTATTACTCGGTGAAATTTGGAATTACATTCGGTCATTGAGAGTCCCCTCCCCCCTCGCCTTCTCTCCCACCAATAAATTTTAAGTCCTTGGCGTCACTTATCAGAGAATGCGCTTCATTCTTTACCTTTTCGGGAGGCCACAGTGACCTCCTATTGGGGTGCCTCTGCTTGCACCCCCCTAACGTGAGTCCTGGCTAGGTCCTTGTAGGCAGGGGACTTACCCCCTATCATGATTTATCAGAAAAACACAAACTTCAATTGGCCCTCTTTCAAACCAAAGTAATAGATTCATTTTCTGAGCAATAGTATTATAATTATACGAACATTTAAAAAAACTGTGCCCGGACAGATTTCGTGTGAAAAATGACGAGTTTACAGAGAATCGCCCATAAAAGTGATATGTGACATTTGAATTTCCGATTTACATAAATTCAAATTAGTGTATGTTCAATTGTGTTAACTCACAAACACAGTTGAAGGGGCAAGTGAATAAAGGTGATATGTGACAATTTTTTCAATTTCTAGAAAAAGCTTTCAAAAAAAAAATTATTACCTTATCACCTTCATCCATGGTAAAAAGTAAGTTTTTCCAAAATTGTCACATATCACCTTTATCCACTTGCCCCTTCAATTGTATCACTGAACATGCAGCTAAAAAAATGACAAAAATAATAACTTAGTGTAGTAAAGAAAATATTTTAGTAACAAAAAAGGAAGAAAAAAAAACACTTGCTTAAAAAACCAATCAATTATTTTTTAACCAACCCCAAAAAGCAATTGAATATGGAAAGATTGTTCTCAGAAGTATGTTTTAGTTTAGATTTACTAACTTTCTCTCCGTTAATCTTCAAGCTTTTCATACGAATTATGTCTGGACAAAATTCATTATAGTTTAATATCAAGTTTATTTCGGAAATGGCTGCACATTCAAAAATTTAGAAAGAAACTAAAATCACGCACGTCTGAAGACACAGTCGTTTATTTTCTCATTTCTCTTTAATCCAGTCATTTTACGAGTTAGAATCAATTGTTCGTCCTTGACGCCGCTAACATCAAGTGAATCTGAAACTCCGTTCAACCCAGTGAATCGTCTAATTCGTGGTCCCACGCGATTTGAATGCACAGTAGGACAATTCGCCGTACCTCATCTAAGTGAGCTAGTGGAGCCTGATTTTATGACCTGATAACAGCTGATGAATCCAAACACGTGGGAAGGCATTCTGCTCAACCTCAAAAAGAGTTGTCCTTTAATAAGATTATTTTTAAGTATTGTGCATAAACAGAACGTCTGTTTTGCTACGTACCTACCCTGATGTCAAAATCAACTTACCTTCCTTTTAACTGTTTGAAATGCCATAGAGAACAGCCATCACTTGTGGGACGGCATTCGGTAAACTTCAAAAAAAGTTGTGGTATCTGTATAATTAGAACGTCTGTTTCTGCTAGCTCTTCCTAATGTTAAAATCTACTAAATTTCCTTTTATCTGTATAAAATGATTTACAGTGTTACTATCCCGTGGTAAAGCATTCTGCTGAATCTCAAGAAGAATTGTTCCTGAAGTCCTGTTTAAAGAGAAAAGTGTTTCTTCTAGTTATCCCGAACTAATTTTTGCTTCAATGGTTCTAAGGAAAAATGACAAGGGCGTAGCTAGGGGGTGCAGGGGGGTGCAGCTGCACCCCCTAGATCTGAGCCAATGGGAGGTCGCTGTGACCTCCCATTTTATCTATTTTTTTTCACAAACGATTTTGATTAGATAAAAATGTGAGTGATATGTTTTTAAAACACAGGCTTTCAAAGATATCACTCACATTTTTATCTAATTTTCTGCATTACGTTTTGCATTGTGGTAAAATCATTTTATAAAAAACTACTGTTTTGTTCTTTTAGAAATATTTTGGTTTAAGGTGTGCATGACTGAATAAAGGATAGTTTCTTTGAGTTCATAATTTCTTCCTTTTTTTGTAAAAATAGAATTTCAAGCACTTTTTTCTCTTTCTTTCTTGCTTTTTTCTTTCTGTTTTTATTGAAATATTTGACTTGTATGCTAATTTTTGGGAACTTTATATAAACTGCGTTACTATATCTAGTATTGATTACTTTTCAGAAAATGATAGTAAGCTTGCCTGTTTTTGAGGAGAAATTTTTTAATTTACCGAATGAAACTCAGAACTTTACTGAATGATTAAAAAATAAATAAATAAAATACAAGAATGTATACTTATCTATGTCTACCAAAAGAGACGTGAGGCATCACGAAAATAAATAAATTAATTAATTAAAGGAAAAAAAATAAATAAAATAAAGAAGTTCAGCCTTGTCTCACTGTTTTCAAATTACATCAGCCAATTTGTATCGGATAAGAACTTTTTGGGAGGTCACAGTGACCTCTTATTTGGTGCCACTGCTTGCACCCCCCTAACGTGAGTCCTGGCTACGCCCTTGAAAAATGACGAAAAGCTCAAGCCTCTCTTGGAAAGGTATTCTATCCAACCTCAGAAAGAGTTGCTCGAGATTAACTGTACAAGGAAAACGTGCTTTTGAAGTGAGTGCATCAATCTATCCAAATGTCAAACTCTACTAATGTACAGTATATGGGGATAATATTGGCATGGGGCAAAATACGCAGTGACTTTTTTAATAAACGCGAAAATCAAAAACAGGTTGATGTTTTGCCCATTTGGAGTTTTTTGAGACCATTTTGGAACACAACGATATTATCCTAGGGGGCTAAAATTTCAGTGGCGATCTATTGGAACTAAAAGGCAAATTAAGACCCCAGGCGATTTGAGATTCTTTTTATTTTTTACCCCACTCTAGTATAAAAAGTCCTCCTGCAAAAAAAAAAAAAAAAAAATAGATTTTGTGTGCATGGAAATTTTGATGCTTTTGTTTTGCAAATATTCAAAGTAGGAAAGCATTTTTTTGAACAAAATTTTACCAGTAGCAGTGAGAAGGGTATCAGAATCCCCCCCCCCCTCAATGCGAAAAGAATAACAAAGCAAGTTGAAATCGATGCCTCTACTCTGTTCAAATATTTTAAAAACATAATACATACCCCCCTAACGTGAGTCCTGGCTAGGTCCTTGTAGGCAGGGGACTTACCCCCTATCATGATTTATCAGAAAAACACAAACTTCAATTGGCCCTCTTTCAAACCAAAGTAATAGATTCATTTTCTGAGCAATAGTATTATAATTATACGAACATTTAAAAAAACTGTGCCCGGACAGATTTCGTGTGAAAAATGACGAGTTTACAGAGAATCGCCCATAAAAGTGATATGTGACATTTGAATTTCCGATTTACATAAATTCAAATTAGTGTATGTTCAATTGTGTTAACTCACAAACACAGTTGAAGGGGCAAGTGAATAAAGGTGATATGTGACAATTTTTTCAATTTCTAGAAAAAGCTTTCAAAAAAAATTATTACCTTATCACCTTCATCCATGGTAAAAAGTAAGTTTTTCCAAAATTGTCACATATCACCATTATCCACTTGCCCCTTCAACTGTATCACTGAACATGCAGCTAAAAAAATGACAAAAATAATAACTTAGTGTAGTAAAGAAAATATTTTAGTAACAAAAAAGGAAGAAAAAAACACTTGCTTAAAAAAACAATCAATTATTTTTTAAACAATACCCAAAAAGCAATTGAATATGGAAAGATTGTTCTCAGAAGTATGTTTTAGTTTAGATTTACTAACTTTCTCTCCGTTAATCTTCAAGCTTTTCATACGAATTATGTCTGGACAAAATTCATTATAGTTTAATATCAAGTTTATTTCGGAAATGGCTGCACATTCAAAAATTTAGAAAGAAACTAAAATCACGCACTTCTGAAGACACAGTCGTTTATTTTCTCATTTCTCTTTAATCCAGTCATTTTACGAGTTAGAATCAATTGTTCGTCCTTGACGCCGCTAACATCAAGTGAATCTGAAACTCCGTTCAACCCAGTGAATCGTCTAATTCGTGATCCCACGCGATTTGAATGCACAGTAGGACAATTCGCCGTACCTCATCTAAGTGAGCTAGTGGAGCCTGATTTTATGACCTGATAACAGCTGATGAATCCAAACACGTGGGAAGGCATTCTGCTCAACCTCAAAAAGAGTTGTCCTTTAATAAGATTATTTTTAAGTATTGTGCATAAAGAGAACGTCTGTTTTGCTACGTACCTACCCTGATGTCAAAATCAACTTACCTTCCTTTTAACTGTTTGAAATGCCATAGAGAACAGCCATCACTTGTGGGACGGCATTCGGTAAACTTCAAAAAAAGTTGTGGTATCTGTATAATTAGAACGTCTGTTTCTGCTAGCTCTTCCTAATGTTAAAATCTACTAAATTTCCTTTTATCTGTATAAAATGATTTACAGTGTTACTATCCCGTGGTAAAGCATTCTGCTGAATCTCAAGAAGAATTGTTCCTGAAGTCCTGTTTAAAGAGAAAAGTGTTTCTTCTAGTTATCCCGAACTAATCTTTGTTTCAACGGTTCTAAGGAAAAATGACAAGGGCGTAGCTAGGGGGTGCAGGGGGGTGCAGCTGCACCCCCTAGATCTGAGCCAATGGGAGGTCGCTGTGACCTCCCATTTTATTTATTTTTTTTCACAAACGATTTTGATTAGATAAAAATGTGAGTGATATGTTTTTAAAACACAGGCTTTCAAAGATATCACTCACATTTTTATCTAATTTTCTGCATTACGTTTTGCATTGTGGTAAAATCATTTTATAAAAAACTACTGTTTTGTTCTTTTAGAAATATTTTGGTTTAAGGTGTGCATGACTGAATAAAGGATAGTTTCTTTGAGTTCATAATTTCTGCCTTTTTTTGTGAAAATAGAATTTCAAGCACTTTTTTCTCTTTCTTTCTTGCTTTTTTCTTTCTGTTTTTATTGAAATATTTGACTTGTATGCTAATTTTTGGGAACTTTATATAAACTGCGTTACTATATCTAGTATTGATTACTTTTCAGAAAATGATAGTAAGGGTTTTTGAGGAGAAATTTTTTAATTTACCGAATGAAACTCAGAACTTTACTGAATGATTAAAAAATAAATAAATAAAATACAAGAATGTATACTTATCTATGTCTACCAAAAGAGACGTGAGGCATCACGAAAATAAATAAATTAATTCATTAAAGGAAAAAAAATAAATAAAATAAAGAAGTTCAGCCTTGTCTCACTGTTTTCAAATTACATCAGCCAATTTGTATCGGATAAGAACTTTTTGGGAGGTCACAGTGACCTCTTATTGGGGTGCCACTGCTTGCACCCCCCTAACGTGAGTCCTGGCTACGCCCTTGAAAAATGATGAAAAGCTCAAGCCTCTCTTGGAAAGGTATTCTATCCAACCTCAGAAAGAGTTGCTCGAGATTAACTGTATAAGGAAAACGTGTTTTTGAAGTGAGTGCATCAATCTATCCAAATGTCAAATTCTACTAATGTAGAGTATATGGGGATAATATTGGCATGGGGCAAAATACGCAGTGACTTTTTTAATAAACGCGAAAATCAAAAAAAGGTTGATGTTTTGCCCATTTGGAGTTTTTTGAGACCATTTTGGAACCTAACGATATTATCCTAGGAGGCTAAAATTTCAGTGGCGATCTATTGGAACTAAAAGGCAACTTTTAAGACCCCAGGCGATTGAGATTCTTTTTGTTTTTTACCCCACTCTAGTATAAAAAGTCCTCCTGCAAAAAAAAAAAAAAAGATTTTGTATTCATGGAAATTTTGATGCTTTTGTTTTGCAAATATTCAAAGTAGGAAAGCATTTTTTTGAACAAAATTTTACCAGTAGCAGTGAGAAGGGTATCAGAATCCCCCCCCCCCTCAATGCGAAAAGAATAACAAAGCAAGTTGAAATCGATGCCTCTACTCTGTTCAAATATTTTAAAAACATAATACATCGATTTACCGATAAAAAAAAAAAAACTTTCGAAGTTTAATAAGAACGTTACTGTAGTTCACAATCCAGCAATGAAATCGAATTGCATTTTTACAGAAACTTGGATCGGAATTCTGCTGAAGAATTTTCGTGCTCTTGAGGTTTCAAACTCAGGATTTGCGAAATATTATCAGCTCTATAACCAACAGAGCCACTGGGCTTTCCTTACGATGAGCCTCGTTAATTTATAAGTCAAAATAAAAGGGGGGGGGGGAGAAAAAGAAAACCAATATTATGACGCTCTTTCTGAGATGTTTTA
>JAXGGA010020569.1:0-18045 GCA_038373865.1 Uloborus plumipes | reverse complement strand
TGGTTTTGTGTGTGCGTAGTTTAAATAAATATTTTAGATAACTTTTCATTCCTTTCGATGTTTCATCGTCAAAGAATGCGAGCACTTTCATGGAAACAGATTTTGCTATTCCCATTGTAAAAAATATCGTCTGCGCTTAAAAAAACAATATTCGTTTAAAAAAGAAAACGAAAGAAGGAAACGAAGTGATACATACTTTTAACACATTGCATAAGTATTTTAACAAAGTGTCATAAAATTAAATAGAAGCAGACGATAAATTAAAAAAATATGCAGGGCAATAGAATTATTCTATTTCCTTTTCTTAGTACCCCTTCATTTTTTAAATTGAATTTTAAGCATAGACTACATTTTCCACATTATCATGAAATGGAATTTATGCAGCTGATAAATTTAAAAAAAGATGGAAATTGATTTATTCTAGGTCTCTTTCTTTTTTCAGGAAAAAAAAACATACAGTGAACTCTTACTCATACACCGCCTCATTTATGCGCCTTTTTCATTTATAGGACGATTTTAAATGGTCCCAGCACATTCCATAGCAAAATAAAAATAATACCAATCGTTTATGCGTCGCTCTAAAGATAAATATTTCACTTATGCGCCGAATTCTTCGTAAAATGTCAAATATTAAATTTATTTTCTTTAAAATATAAGCATTTTTTTTTTCACTTTCCTTTTTAATCTTTCACCTTTACTGCTCACGGAAGGCATTTTTTCCGCATGAACTAAATTTCGAATAGGGAGAATTATTTATCATGCATTGTTTTAAAGGGAACAGTTTGTGACTAGGTATGCTACCATTTTTGCGTTCTCTTTACCATTGTAGTTACGTTTCAGTAATTTCCAAACCGTAGTAATGTGCTCCTTTCCTATAGAAACATTCTTATTCATGCTCTCATTTGAACCTATATTGCGTTTAGACCTTCAAATAGACTTGTTCACTTATGCGTCTCTTTCAGTTATGCGCCTTTTCTGTTGGTCCCTTGGGCCGGCGCATAAGTGAGAGTTCACTGTATTGCTTTTCAAGCGCAGACGATAATATTTTAAGGGGAAGAACAAAAGTTATTTCTATAATAAACTCATGTAATGAATAAAGCTGACACAAATAATGTTTATGTACGTGTATATATATATATATATGTATATATATATATATATATATATATATATATATATATATATATACACTGAAATGACAAAAGTCATGGGATACCTCTTAATATCGTGTCGGCCCTCCTTTTGCCCGGCGAAGTGCAACAACTCGACGTGGCATGGACTCAACAAGTCGTTGGAAGTCTTCTGCAGGAATATTGAGCCATGCTGTCTCGATAGACGTCCATAATTGTGAAAGCGTTGATGGGGCAGGATTTTGGGCACGAACAGACCTCTCGATGGTGTCCCATAAATGCTCAATGGGATTCATGTCGGGCGATCTAGGTGGCCAAATCATTCGTTGGAACTGTCCAGAATTTTCTTCAAACCAATTGCGAACAGTTGTGGCCCGGTGACATGGCGCATTGTCATCCATAAAAATCCCATCGTTGTTTGGGTACATGAAGTCCATGAATGGCTGCAAGTGATCTCCAAGTAGCTGCACATAAGCATTTCCAGTCAATGTTCGGTCCAGTCGCACTAGAGGACCAAGTCCATGCCATGAAAAAACAGCCCACACCATTACGGAGCCACCACCAGCTTGAACAGTGCCTTGCTGACAGTTTGGGTCCATGGCTTCGTGGGGTCTGCGCCACACTCGAACCCTACCATCGGCTCTTACCAGCTGAAATCGTGACTCATCGGACCAGGCCACGGTTTTCCATTCATCTAGGGACCAACCGATATGCTAACGTGCCCACGAGAGTCGCTGCAAGCGATGTCGTTCTGTCAGTAAAGGCACTCGAGTCGGTCTTCTGCTGGAATAGCCCAAGAAATCCAAATTTCTCCGCACAGTTCTAGCAGACACGTCCATTGTACGTCCCACATTGATTTCTACGGTGATTTGACGCAGTGTTGCTTGTCTGTTAGAATTTACGACTCTTTGCAGACGTCGCCGGTCTCGATCTTTAAGTGCAGGCGGTCGACCACTGCGCTGTCCATGGTGGGATGTTATGCCTGAAATTTCATACTCTCGGCACACTCTTGACACAGTGGATCTGGGAATGTTGAATTCTCTAACGATTTCCGAAATGGCATGACCCATGCGTCTAGCTCCAACTAACATTCCGCGTTCAAAGTCTGTTAATTTCACGTCGTGCGGTCATCATCACGTTAAAACCTCTTCACATGAATAACTTGAACAGAAATGAAAGCTCTGTAAAAGCACTGCGCATTTATACCTGTTCTATGCGATGCTACTGCCATCTGAAAATTTGCATATTGCTATCCCATGACTTTTGTCACTTCAGTGTATATATATATATATATATATACACTGAAGTGACAAAAGTCATGGGATACCTCTTAATATCGTGTCGGCCCTCCTTTTGCCCGGCGAAGTGCAACAACTCGACGTGGCATGGACTCAACAAGTGGTTGGAAGTCTTCTGCAGGAATATTGAGCCATGCTGTCTCGATAGACGTCCATGATTGTGAAAGCGTTGATGGGGCAGGATTTTGGGCACGAACAGACCTCTCGATGGTGTCCCATAAATGCTCAACGGGATTCATGTCGGGCGATCTAGGTGGCCAAATCATTCGTTGGAATTGTCCAGAATTTTCTTCAAACCAATTGCGAACAGTTGTGGCCCGGTGACATGGCGCATTGTCATCCATAAAAATCCCATCGTTGTTTGGGTACATGAAGTCCATGAATGGCTGCAAGTGATCTCCAAGTAGCTGCACATAAGCATTTCCAGTCAATGTTCGGTCCAGTCGCACTAGAGGACCAAGTCCATGCCATGAAAAAACAGCCCACACCATTACGGAGCCACCACCAGCTTGAACAGTGCCTTGCTGACAGTTTGGGTCCATAGCTTCGTGGGGTCTGCGCCACACTCGAACCCTACCATCGGCTCTTACCAGCTGAAATCGTGACTCATCGGACCAGGCCACGGTTTTCCATTCATCTAGGGACCAACCGATATGCTCACGTGCCCACGAGAGTCGCTGCAAGCGATGTCGTTCTGTCAGTAAAGGCACTCGAGTCGGTCTTCTGCTGGAATAGCCCAAGAAATCCAATTTCTCCGCACAGTTCTAGCAGACACGTCCATTGTACGTCCCACATTGATTTCTACGGTGATTTGACGCAGTGTTGCTTGTCTGTTAGAATTTACGACTCTTTGCAGACGTCGCCGGTCTCGATCTTTAAGTGCAGGCGGTCGACCACTGCGCTGTCCATGGTGGGATGTTATGCCTGAAATTTCATACTCTCGGCACACTCTTGACACAGTGGATCTGGGAATGTTGAATTCTCTAACGATTTCCGAAATGGCATGACCCATGCGTCTAGCTCCAACTAAACATTCCGCGTTCAAAGTCTGTTAATTCACGTCGTGCGGTCATCATCACGTTAAAACCTCTTCACATGAATAACTTGAACAGAAAATGAAAGCTCTGTAAAAGCACTGCGCATTTATACCTGTTCTATGCGATGCTACTGCCATCTGAAAATTTGCATATTGCTATCCCATGACTTTTGTCACCTAATTTTCAGTTATAATATACAGAATTTTATAAAAGTGTTTAAAAATAGGGATAATAAATCCCGAAAAAATGCAAGAAGACACTAAAATACAAAAAGTGTACTGATATGTCAGCGTCAAAGCAGCTAGGAACAAGCGCAGTACCAGCATAATCAAAAATACATAAGGAACGAATTAAATGGCAAACCAAGGACTGGCACGTCATCAGGGGGAAGAACAGATCCCTGGTTCGCAAGGCCCTTTCTATCTGACATGCAGGAAGGCTCCCAATTTTTTTTTATAGTTATAAAAAAATATAACTATAATACTTATGATAACGATAATAATAATAATAATAATAATAATTATACAATAATTAACAATAAACAAATTAGTAATATAATAAATAGGAAGCGCGAATGCTACACGGGTGTTCCACTGAGATAAGTTGCCTTTCCGTGCTCGCATATCTTTAGTATGAAGTTATTGAAAATATTTATTTAAAACTTTGACATCATAAACTGAACAATCCGCGACTTTATTATAGAAACAGCTTTTGTTATTCCCATGGGTAAAATATGCATCTTGCGCCATAAAAAGCAATAACCGTTTTTAAAAAGTAAAGAGAAAGAGCAAGACGGAAGCGAAGAATAAAACGGCCATATTTTTTTAATTAATTGTCGTTCTGCGTAAATTTAATTTCATATATAGTGTGAAAATATTCGTTTGCGCTTAAAGAGCAGCAATCCCTGTTCTTGAGGAAAAAAGAGTAAAACAAGAATATAGAATATGTTAATATAGTACCTGGGGACCGAGCCCGCTCGGTTAAAAAAAAAAAGAGGTTTGTAAACTCGTGTTTCTTTTAAAATGCGAAGTACTTATTTAGATAAACTTGAAAAGCATTTTTAAGCCTTTGGTTGCAATTACGCATTTAAAACAGCCATAATTTGTTTTGAAAAACACAACCATATTTAACATTTTGAAGCAAAAATGGGGCACCTGTGTCCCACTGAACACCGATTTCCCATGAATATTTTACCTTTTACGCAGAAAGGGACACCACTGTTCTGTGCTGTATTACATAACCAGAAAATTATTAAAATGCTAAATATAATATTTTCCCCTTATTTTACCGTAAATTAATGCAGAGTAATGAACAAAGTATGAAAAATACGTTGATAAAAATTCTGCGTCAAAAGGTTAATCCATGCTCACTGTAAAATCACACCCAATTTCATTTCATTTGGCGCCGAAGGCGCGGGAGGGGTTGATGAGAATATATGCAGAGTCCCTGTTCTCCAACGCATTTAGTCCAGTTGGTTTTGACTTTCACTTCATTTGACACTCCAAGGTTCCCCCCGTACATACCACAACTCGTGGTTTAACCGGGATGGGGCCTTGAAGAGCGCTCTGTTCATTTTTGAACAGACCCAAGGGCCGAGCAGACCCTTGGCCCAGCATCCCCCTGAGGTATCGTTTCACTTGAAGGATTATATGACCACGAACACTTTTAACGTCCCCCAGCCACCATTTATGAAGACTGTGGATCTTTGATCAGCTGGGCTTCCTCTATATCAGTGGTTCTCAACGGGGGCGGTACCGCCCCCCTGTGGGCGGTGGGAAGATGCTGAGGGGCGGTGAACATGTTTTGGGCAGTAGGGGGGCGGTGGGTATATTTTGGGCGATAGGGGGGCGGTGGGAAAATTTGGGGTCAGAGGACGATAAATGTATTAGAATTAAATTTTAATTTTAAAAATCAAAATTAAATGTCTTAAATCACGAATCCAACTTCAATTATTTGAGCCAACCATAAATCAACCTACGCGCTCTGGAATCTCTAAGATTATTTCCTTAAATTTTTTCTAAGGCGCCTGTTTTGCTTTTAAAATAGTTTAGTTTTTTAGCGTTTCTCTCTCTCTCTCTCTTTTGTAGCGATTTGGCTTTTTAGTGATCTTTTGCATCCGACAACCTTGAGAGAGAATACTACCTAATGAAGAAATGCTTCAATTAATCGCAGTTGCAATCAGGACTGCACATTTAGGCTAATACTAGCCAATTTGGGTAATTTCGATCACACATAGATGAAATTCAAAAGCATTAAACACACCATCGTTTGGTTATTTTTTAGCCGAATTGTTGATTGATTCTTTCTATTATTACAATGTTATTCCGAATAGCTTGATATATTTTTTTAGTAATGCATCTATATTTTACTTTCATGCATGTAAAAAATACCGTCCTTCATCAGTAGGTGAAAATGGTCCCATTAAGTTCTCAAGTTTTAGTTGCCTACTTTGATTGTTGCTAAATGAAACTGGTTTTCAGACTGAACAATTTCTAGATTAGAATACCAGATTTTAATGTTGCCAAAATTTAATGGGGGATTCAAAATACCGCGAAAAAAATTCACAATTGCATTCGAGTGTTTCCCACAAGTAGCATTTTAGGCAGAACATTAAACGTCATCAATTGTGTTTTTTTTTTCTACTTTTGTAATTTTCTTTCACCATGTTCTCTTAAGTTAGTTTAGTACCTATGAGAAAGTAAGTCTCCCCCAAAGAGATTCAAAATATTTCGATGGGTGCAGGTATTCGTGAAATTTAGTTATTTTCCTTGGTTTGGTTATTTTCCTAAATTTTTACCTGGCAACCGTATTGCAATGCTTAAAGTGCTCGCCTAGTTTGACTGTTTGGTTTGACCTCAGTACTTTCACTCTGTCTTTTGCTCATTTCAATCTTTTACTTTCATGGTTTATTTTTAGTGAAATCTCCCTTGATGATGCTCACGTTTATTGCCGACATCTTCAGTCTTTGCACAAAGACTTCTCTAAGAGCTTTGAGGATATTTTTTCTCTGGACGTTCCTCAATGGGTCATCAGCCCTTTTGAAAACATTGAGACACCAGTTGTTCAGTATCAGGAAAAATTGGTTGAACTTTCAACCAATGAAACTTTGAAAGCTGGTTTAAAGAATGTTAACAATGTTGCAGGATTTTGGCTGCTAGGACACATTAGTAGCCTTTATCCTGTAATGTGGGCTATCGTCAAAATTTTTTTAATTACCTTCCCCTCTTCCTAATTCGTCGAACAAGGATTCAGTGTTGTCACCGACCTATTTACAAAAAAGAGAAATCGACTCCAAATGGTCCCAAGAGGTGACTTGCGCCTTCACCTTACAAAAAATACTATGCCGACTGAACAAACTGGCTTTGAACCACTAAGAACAAATATCTCACTAACATGTATTTCTGATTGTTATATTTTGAATGACAAACAGAAAAAAATGCTTGCTTGTGTACTTTTATTTCATCTCGTTGTTTTCCTCATATTTTGAGTGAAAATTTCTTTTTGCTTGTTTATTTTTATTATATTTCATTTCAATTTGCTATTCTTTTGAAAGTGGAACATTTTTAAGTCTTTTTTTTTTATTTCTAAATTCTTCATTTTAATTCTGTGTATAATAATGTCTACCAAAGAAAAATATACAGGGTGTTCCAAGTCAACCTTGATGACCTCTAATTCCTTAACCGTTCGTCCTAGATGCATACTTCCAATTGCAAATTTGCTCGAAATGAGGTAGAGAGTCAAAATATTGAAAGTTTGAAGCGAAAAATAATTCAGACAAAAAATACGAAATCTAACTTTTTATAGGGACTCCGGGTCCCCAAACTTATATTTAGGGAAAGAATCTCCATTGAAAAATAATACTAACACAAAAAAATGACATTTGTGCGATCAAAATTCGCGGAGATATTCGAGTTTTAAATGCGCAGGGCTCGTAAACAAATTGACAAAAGAAAATTTTCGCCCTGCCAGAGGAATAACGAGCTTTTAGATTAGGTACGATAATGAAATTTGTTTCGTCCATGTCAGAAAACATTCGCTTCTCATTATATTCAAAAATAAATACAGATGATACAAGACTACAAAACATAACAAGACAAGGTAAATTATTATACAATTTTATACAAAGATATTAAAGACACGAAATATGTAGAATCTAAGAAATAATATACATTGCGATTACATTGTCCGTAAAGCAACACCATTTCTACATACTGTTCCGTAGTGTACATCGTAACTTCAAGCCTTAACGAAATGCATCTAGTTAAGCCGATTTTATTCTGCAGTGAAGGGATTACGTTATATCCATCAATCACTATACAGTCGGTAAATTTACATATTCGCGAATTCAGCAAGACATTTTCATTCTTTCTTATTCAATTTTTTTTTCGTATTTTAATTCCCATGTTAAATAACTTTTACAGTTAAATATATTTTAGGAAAATAAAGAATATTTTGTTATTAAAGAACTCTGAATGGTGCGAATTTCGCGTGTATATGACCCCCAAAATCACTTAAAATAACGCTAGTGTAAAGTGGTATAAGTCATAAAGTTTCATGTTTCATTTCTCCATGGATTTTGATCGCACAAATGTCATTTTTTTGTGCTAGTATTATTTTTAAATGGAGATTCTTTCCCTAAATATAAGTTTGGGGGCCCGGAACCGGTATAAAAAGTTAATTTTTTTTATTTCTTAACCAATTATTTTTTTTTCTCTTCAAACTTTCCATATCTTAACTCTCCTCTTTATTTCGAGCAATTTTGCAAATGGAAGTATACATCTAGGACGAACGGTTGAGGAAATAGAGGTCATGAAGGTTGACTTGGAACACTCTGTATGTTTAACCGTTTTGTAAAATTCTGGAAGGAAATTATTTAAAGCTTTTTACCTCTCTTTGGAACCCCCCCCCCTCACTTTTTACATAAAAGGGGGCATTGGAAAAATTTTCACTCCTAAAGGGGGCGTTAGCCGTGAAAAGGTTGAGAACCACTGCTCTATATGATCGGCCCGGGACCCTCCGGTTACGAGTCCGACGACTTACCGATCGGACTACAAAATCCAAAACTTTATCTAAATACAAAATTTTATCAAAATCGTTTGAGCCGTTTTCGAGATCCGAAATATATATACAAGAATTGCTCGTCTAAAGATATTAGATGTAATTTTGTTTCGAAACTTAATATTTTAAGAATGAGTTTCATATTTATTGATTTTTTACCTGAAATATCTTACTAAACACTCTTGAGGAGGAAAAAAAGTATTTTAAAACTAACTATAACACTTTTATACTCAATTTTGAAATCGCACTTGAAAAGTAAAGTAATCTGATTTTTATATACTGTAAGTTACCATAAAATTCAATAGATGTCGGTGGACAATTACCACTGCTTTTATCCCAACAGCTTGTTATCTAGTGAAGCCTTGCTTTAACGTTTCAAAAACAATAACAATTTAACGTTGCCAAATACCATAATTTGAACTTGCGCTGATGTGATTAAATATGAAATCCAATTGTTATAACAAAACGTGGTCGCCACGGAAACAGTAACAATGAAAGTAATCATAAAGAAAATGGCGCAATAAAAGCTTCTCAAACTTTCAATGAAGGCACAAAAAAACGGGGTTTTTTTGTGAAAACTCGCGTTTTTACAGAAAAAACGCCGACGTAGATGAACTCAGAAACCAAAACTCTATCTAAATACAAATTTTTATCGAAATCGTTAGAGCCGTTTTCGAGATCCGAAAAATAAATAAATAAATATATATATATACAAGAATTGCTCGTTTAAAGATATTAGATATATTCAAAAGTACAAAAGGGAAAATTGAAAAGGCGAACCAAGGACTGGCACGTCGTCAGGGGGAAGACCAGATCCCTGGTTTGCAAGGCCCTTTTTAGCTGACATGAGGGAAGGTTCCAATAACATGTCACCTTCCCCAAGAGCCTTAAATAAAAAGAACGACAGAAAAACACAAGCAAAAGAAAAATAGAACACAGTCAAAAATCAAACACCAAAAAGGTGTAAAACATTTTTTAAAATACTTACATGAAAAGGTACCAGACGTGAACTAAGTGAGCAGCAGCGCTACAAGCAAATATGTGGCCCAAACAGAGAGTTACGGTCAAAGTTAAACTTTCTAAAAATAATTTAAGTAAAAGGAGGAAGGAATTTCATTGAAATCCAACGACGACTTCAGAAAATTAAGGTTTTTTTTGGATGAAAATCTCTTTATTGCAGATATGTTTAATTCTATTTATTTCATTTATTAAAGTATTACGATAAACTTTGATAGAGATATTGGAGTTCCATACAATCAATCGATTAACATGGAAGTTGAAAGAAAGACGCTTATCGAACAGATCAACCAGGATATCATTTTCTGAAAAACAGATGTTAAGGTCGAGAAATTCAGTCTGTTTAATATTTTTATTTGTTTGAATAAGTTCTAGATCAGCACGATAGATATTTTTTGAATCTTCATAAAAAGAGTGATAATTGAAAATAATAAGGTCGTCATTATATCTGAAAGCTTTGGGAATGGTATAATTGAAGTTTTTTTCAAAGTAATGAAGATATAAATTAGCTAAAACAGAAGAGAATTTGGATCCCTGTAGGATACCCTAAATTTGAAGGTAACAGTTTTCACCATCATAAATGTAATTATTGAAAATGCAGAAGTTAACAATATCTATCCAAAAAGTTTCATTAATATTCAGAATTTTACCAAAGACGTAAAAATAAGATATAAGAACATCTTTAAGACTGGAAATAGAAATACTTGTGAAGAGATCTTTAAAGTAAATGCAATCAATTTGAATATTTTTAAGGAAATTTAGAGCCAGAGCATTATTTTTAATAATCCATGTGTGGTTTTCTTCCAGAATTTTATCAAAAATAACTGTATTTAAAGAGTGGTAGAATTTTTCGAGTAATCTAATCTCGAAAATTCTGCCAATTTTAAAAAAGTTCCTACTGCTTAGAACATTATTACTTAAACAGATTACTGCGCTCAACAAGAAGGTCAATGTCAAAAATTCCAAGATTGTCTTCCCATATATAACTATTTATCCTAAATTTCACAAAATCCCATTGCAATTCCGTTATAATTACTTGTGGCTCTAATTCTTACATGAACTCCTCTGGTACTACTTTTGTTAATTTATTAAACAATATTTTTAATAAAATTCTGGAAGAAAACCACACATGGTTTATTAAATTCACATTTAAATTCACTCCAATCCCCTCTGCCGAAAAATTATTATATCCTTAAGCTTAAATGCGCTCCACAACCTTTTAAATTCCACTTAAAGTCATGTTAAAGTTTAAATCAATTCGCCAAATAAATATAAAAGACAGAAAGTTAAGTAAGCAACAGGAAATATTAATCAATCAAATTGAATAAACTTTCAAGGCTTAAATCTATACGCAAATTTAAACTGAAAAGTAACTTCAGGCACAAAAGAGCAGCTGATCAGGAAAACGGACCTAGTGTTTCAGTATTGCGTACATAGTTAAGCCTTGAAAATTGGCTAAATTTGATTACTTATTATCTCCTGTTCTAATTAACGGACAGAAACGTGCTAAAACTTTCCTTTTTCAGAAAAAAAAAACCCTTTCCAGCGATATATAATGTTTTGGGTTGGGGGAAGGTTTTCCCACCTCAATTATGGCGGATACACCAAAAATGGGACTAATTAATTAATTTAAAAATAACTAATTCGAAATTTAAAATTTGGCCTTCGAGGTGCATTTTACTGGGATACGTTCGAGTTTTTGTAGCAAGTTTCAGGTCTGCAGGTGCTGTGGGAGCTTCTGGCCAGCGGTTACAAACGCACAAACGAACAAACAAACAAACACCGTCATCTTTATATATGGGTGATTCTACAAAAATGGGAATATTTCTAACATGTAGATTTCAAAAAATTAATTTGAAATTAAAAATCTGAAAAAAATCGGCAAAGCACTTGATAAGTTACATAATTAAAATAGAATATCAGCAGAGCTTAAATGTTTGTATTTTATTGTATTTTTGGATTTTATTTTTTTGAAGGCATATGTAAATGATAAAAAAGACATGTGGATGACACAATGGGTATGTGAATATAACACAGTAAGTATGAATAACACAAACACAATAGGTATATTAATGAAATTTTTTAACCAGTAAACTGTTAGACATGATTTTTAAATATTGTACTGTCATAGTTTGGCTTTTGATTCATCCACGTGTCTTATATTGGGGCATGTGAATGACAATAGAAAAAGGGCATGTGAATGACAAATCACAACTAATTGTGTTCTCCAAAAGTCATATATGAATATTTTTCGGCTTCACTTCGAATTAGAACCCACAAATGTAAGCCTTAAGATTATTCATTATCAAAATTTATTTACATGTACATTTTACATGCATTCTGTGGGGCATGTTAATGACAAAGATAAAAAACACTTGCCTTGAAAGTTGAGTTTAGCTTGCTTTTTATTAAAAAGTAATTGCAGAACAGCAAAATTAATCCTCAGTCAAGAATAACAAAGTTCCATGCTTTATTTTAAGATGCGTTGCCAGATTTTGAATTATAACATTTCAGAGAAAAATATCTATACGTTTTAGACATGTGGATGACTGATAATCGCTGGGACAAAGTTTAGATTAACTTTTAGAGATATTATTTTCATATTATTTTGCTTTTTTTGTGATTTACATCTTGCAGACATTCATATTTATAAATAAAAAACTCTTGAAAAAAAAATCACTTATTTTTTAAAAATTTATATTCCATTGATTGTGAAAATTGCACCTATGGGACAGGGCATGTGGATGACATTTCAATCGAATATCCTTTTTTTAAAATGAATAATAATTAAATATTGACATTGTTGATAACGAAACTTATAGAACAAAAGACGCATAAAAATATTCCCAAAATAGTTTTTTATGAAATTAAAAACACAAAGAGCAATCAGTATGGAACACAAATTTGCCCTTTTTTGTAGAATCACCCATATATAGATACTGTTTTTTTTCCATTTATACGGTTTTTTAGTCCTTTCAGAAACTTATAAACGGTGCTTCACTCTATATACACAGTAAAGCACTGTTAATACGTTTTTGAAAGCGGTCATTGGACTTTGTCGGAACCTATTGTTAAAAACGTATAAGAGAGAATCGTATAAACGATGCTTCACTGTGTGTCAAGTTTTCTTCCATCGAGATTGCAAACTGAAAACTGTTGCACTGAACATAAATTCAGTATCAATGCGAGTGTTCTTTCGGTAAAAAAAATTTTTTCTTCACTTTTTCGCAACTCGATTTCAGTTTCGGGCGATATCATTCACCGTTTCCATGACAACCGCCTCCGAATTTCCCAACCGCTCTAACAAATCTCCATCCTCTTTTCTTTCCAGTTCCCGCTCTTCCTGGCAACCATCGCCTAGCAACGGGAGGCAAAGCAACAGTCCCGGATGGAAAGGAACATCTGGAGATGGGTCTTCTTCCAGAGAAACACGGGATTTAATTCTTCTAATGTTTCATGCCGAGATAGAAGAAATAGAGACTCTTGTCTAAAACTAGTTCAAGAATGATCTCCGATATTGACAGATAGACTCCAATATTGACAGATAGACTCCATTATTGACAGATAGACTCCAATATTGACAGATAGACTCCAATATTGACAGATAGACTCCAATATTGATAGACAGACTCCAATTCTGATAAATAGACTCCAATATTTACAGATAGACTCCAATATTGATAAATGGACTCCAATATTTAAATATGGATTCCAATATCGATAGGTGGACTCCAACAATGATGGATGGACTCCAATATTGTTAGATACACTCTAATATTAACAATGAGAATGTTTCATACCGAGATAGAAGAAATAGAGACTCTTGTCTAAAACTACTCCAAGAATGATGCAAAAATACTAATATTTAGTCTATGATGGTAATTTATTAACTTGGATTGTACCCAAAAAATAAATTTTTAATCACATAAGATGCGCACTGTTAAATAAATATGAGTCTTCTATTGTGTGCTAAGTTCGAAAGAAATAAGTTTTAATCAGATTATATATACTTCAACTATTACATGCAAAGTTAAAAAAAAACATTTTTTTTAATCAGATAAAATACGCACCTGAAACAAATATACGTCAACAATTGCACGCGAAGCTCGAGAAAAGGAATTTCTAATCAGATAAAATCGGAATATCTTTCAGAAGGCATTGATAGAGAGACTCCAATTGTGATAAATAAACTCCAATATTGATAGGTAGACTCCAATATTGTTAGATACACTCCAATATTGACATAGAGACTTCAATATTGATAGACAGACATCAATATTGATAGATGGGCTCCAATATTGACAGATAGACTCCAAAATTTTGTTAATGGACTCCAGTATTTAAATATAGATTCCAATATTGATTGATGAACTCCAATATTTGAATATTGGCTACAGTATCGATAGATACACTCTAATATTAAAAAAAAAGAATGTTCCATTTGCAGAGGATATTTTCCAACATTCCTTCATATTCGATACAATCAGATTTTACAGCGAACGAAAGCAAAGCTTGAAACCAAAACTATCAATGAAACGCGACATCCAGCGAACTTGATTTCATTGCGGAAAGCGTTCATAATAATAAAAAGAGATTGTACCCGGGTCAAAGTTTTTTCCACCCTTGCGTCATTTCGGAAACGATCCGAATCCGCTCCGGAAACGGAACTTCCGCCGCTTCGTTGTATCGAACCACCCTAGCACATCGGGCTTTGTTTTGGAACGCAAGAGCCGCAGAAATAAAAATTCGAACCTTTCGCTCACCCTTCATATCCAATCCACAGATTGGACAGGCCAGACTTTTTGTGACGAGTATTCTCTTTAAAGGTTTTTTTTTTTTTTGTTCTGGCCGTGTTTTATTTTTCATTTAAGGTCAACTGATGTTGAGAAGGCAGTGGATTTTTTTGGCAGACATATTGTTTCCTTGCTCAATATCATTTACGAGTTCTGAACTAAGGGCAAAGAAGGCGACTTGCTGAAAAAAGTTGAGCGGAAACGACGTGATGCTCAAAACTATTTGGATATATGACATTTCAATCTTAAGCGAAAACTGAAAGCTTGTTTAGGAACAGGATACGTTAAGAAGGCAACTGCATTAAGAAAGCAGGCTATATTTACGAATTGAAAGAACTGCCCAGGAGTGCGGGAATCAAATAGCTGCCGAGAAGACAATTGAGGCTTAAAACCGAGTACTAAACGAAGCGCAAACGAAACTATCTACGAGTCCGCACGCGACTGCGAATCGAGCGAGCCTTTCCCCATGGAATGTCGTCGTAGATTCACCCCATCGGCAGATCGGAGGGAGAGCTGAGCGATGAAGATCGCGCCGGAAGTGACGTGCGCGCTCTACGCGTTCGCTTCCGGCCCGGAGGAGGAGAGCGCCCCGGCGGTCGATGCGCGGGGGCGCTCTGCGCAGGGCCCATCGATCGGCGAGGATCCGTCCGGGCGTGGCCCCTTCGCCTGCGAGCACTTCCAGTTCGTCGACGAGGACGAGGACGAAGATGCGCCCCAAGCGACGACGGGCGCCCCGCTGAGGGAGGGCGCGGGCCTCATGCCGCTGCGCCCCGCGCTCGCGAGGAAAGGGGGCTCCCGGCGGCCCTCCCGGGGCCGCCGCGTGCGCTTCGACGAGGCCGTCGTGCTGTACGCGGACGGCGGGCCGCGGACCCTGGCCCTCACCTCGGGGGAGGCGGCGCCGCCCCCGCAAGAAGTGTTCTTCGAGCCGCCCGACGGGTACCGGGACGAGCCGCCCTTCGAGCCGCCGGCGGAGTACAGGGACGGAGCGGAGGCGGAGGGTGGTGGGTCGCAGGAGGATGATAGTGCGACCCACGAGCCTGCGACCCACCATGACGACGAATCAGCGCCCCGAGAAGAGCCACCACCACAGGAGGTGGCGGTGGCGACGCCAGAACCCATAAAGGATACAACCACTACCACACAAGAGAGTGACCAACTCTTCGAGAGGTGTGTACTATTTATTTTGCTTTTATTTATTTATTTGCTAGGGGGCGTTGCCCGAGTGATTATTCATACAACAACAGTGGTTCCAATAGTGTTGAATGCAAATAATTGTAGCAGTCATTGTTTTTAACTTATTTCATGCTAAAATGAAATAGATGAGCCTCGACTTGAAAATCCATTGTTAATCGTAATCCATTCTGGAAAATACTCATATTTAAATGTGTTAAATTTTATCCATTTGCATGCTTAATGGCTTATCGCTATTACTCTATGTATTCCAAATTCAAAGAAAATGGCCTTTTTGAGACAAAAAATTTGAATGTCGAGCTTTTTGGATTTTCTCAAAGTTGCAAAACCCCGCCGATGTGAATTCTTCTGCTTCTATTTACTTATTTATTCAGTGCTGTTTATTGTAAAAGGGGTGTATGTCCATATTTTTGAAATGCGTATTTGTTTGTTACATTTAGTTACAACTTATAGTGGAAAAACGAAGCAATGTACTTTTCCAAAGATAAAATATCTAGTGTCAAATAATAGTTGAACCATTAGTTCACTATTATTTGCCACTACCACACAGGAGAGCGACTAACTTTTCGAGATGTCTGTACTATTTATTTTGCTTTTATTTATTTATTAAGGTGGGGGGGGGGGATTCACATGTCTGTTCCTACACCGTAAAAAATGAATGCTGTGTTTACTGTATAATACAGCTAATTAGACAATGATAAACTAAAAAAAAATGCTTATTTTGAAGTAATAAACTGTAAAATAGCTAATTTTACAGCAATAAACTGTAAATTACCAATTTTACAATAATAAACTGTAAAATTGCTAATTTTACAATGTACAGTGAACTCTCACTTATACGCCGCCTCATTTATACGCCTTTTTCACTTATACGACGATTTTAAATGGTCCCAGCACATTCCCTAGCAAAATAATGATAGTATCGTTCGTTTATGCGTCGCTCTAAAGATAAATATTTCACTTATGCGCCGAATTTTTCCTAAAATATAAAAAGATTAATTTATTTTCTTTAAAAAATAAGCAGTTTTCTTCACTTTCCTCTTTAATCTTTCGCCTTTATTGCTCACGGAAGGCATTTTCTCCGCATGAACTAGAGTTCGGAGAGGGACAATTTTCTATTATGCGTCGTTTTAAAGGAAACAGTTTGTAATTAGGTATGCTACAATTTTTGTTTTCTCTTTATCATTGTAGTTACGTTACAGTAATTGAAGGGGCAGGTGAATAAAGGTGATATGTGACATTTAAATTTCGCCGATTTACACAAATTTAAATTAGTGTGTGTTCAATTGTGTTCAACTCACAAACACAACTGAAGGGGCAAGTGAATAAAGGTGATATGTGACTTTTTTTAATTTCTAGAAAAGCTTTCAAAAAAAATTATTACCTTATCACCTTCATCCATGGTAAAAAAGTAAGTTTTTCAAAAATTGTCACATATCACCTTTATTCACTTGTCCCTTCAATTGCCAAACAGCTGTAATATGTCTCTTTTCTATAGAAACATTCTTATGGGTGATTCTCCAAAAACCTGGCATTTTCGACTCACAAACTCTGTAAAAATAAAAATGCTTAAAAAAGTCTAAAAAAAATCATACTTACTCTTTGTTAGTAGCTTATTAAGTGAAAAATAGAGGGAATTCACTTTAAGTATACTACACCCCAAAAAAGAGGGGTCTTTTTTTTCAACCCGAGAGAGTGACAAGAAGCACTAAGCGAGTAAACAAATGAATTTTATCAAGGATTATCAGAAATTTTACAACAATAACAAAGAAATAACTTCAACATGAATGAAAAACTATGTTTATTGTTGACAAACAAAACTAATTTACAACCTCCTTAAACGAACACTGTTTTAAGAGATGCAGCATCCGACAAATTTAATATTTATATGAAGAAAGAGATTTACAATCATAAAATAAAGTTCAAATTTTTCTAAATGAATACTTTTTTAATAAATGAGACTCCTTTTTAATATTTTTAACTGATAAATCCATCTATTCTACCGGATGCTTTACCAGTGCTTTAAAAGTAATGTAGAGTGACATTTTTTTTTTTTTTTGCGCCAGGAGAGGGACATTTTAATCAAAAAAAGGTTGATATTTCTACCCGGAATTATATATAAGGTAAATAATGGTATTTTTCTCTTTTATCCTCTTAACTCAATTACACACTGCAGTCAGAATTATTATTTTTATTTTATTTAGAACAGAAATGTTGGCCAGGAGAGGGACATCGAAAATGTTACATACCTCATTTTGAACTAAGGAATAATAATACGAACAGCAGACACATTCTATAGACAAAATACTCTATGGGTCCAAAGAAGTGATGAGAATAAACAGTGTTATAGTACTGCAGATTCAAAATTCCTTCTTTTTGCCTTTAATAATTGAACCAATTTGTAGGCCAGGAGAGGGACATACAATCTGGGGACAAACTTCAAAATGCTGTACCTGATCATATAATCATTTAAATAAGCTAAAACAACACTATATTACACTCATAACTATACATAATTCAA
>JAXGGA010020568.1:0-18047 GCA_038373865.1 Uloborus plumipes | reverse complement strand
TGCTGCCATCTGTTGATGGAAATTTATTTTTTTTCGAATTTAATTATTTCTTCGAACTTAATTTATTTTTCAAGCCGAAATGGGACTTTGTCAATGGAAAATTAATTTTTTTTTAAGTGTTAGATAATCCGACCCAATGTCACTGATTAACTTTTTTTTATTAACTGCTAATTTATTAATTTTAGGAAATTAAGTCGAATTTAATTAAGGTTCACACATCTGGAATGATAATGTTATTTAGGGAATTCCCGACTTTGCATGGTTTTGTTCACGAATTTGTACTGTTTTCTGAATGTTTCCCATATACTTTATACAATATCCATTTATAGAACTTTGCTCGCGAACGGCTGTCGCAATTGAACTTATGTTTTTTTTGTTCCCAACTTGATCATTCTTTTCAAACCGAGAATGAATATTTTTTCAGTGACAATATAATTTTATATGCTGTGTTGATCGCTATAGATGAATGTCTTTTTAATTGCATCCCATTTAATTAGTAATTAGTCAAAGATTAATATTATGCAGCACGACTCGTCCGATTTGATTATGTTCTTATAAAGTTCAGACAATTGCATTTTTTTTGCACGAATGTATTACTTGTTGTTCGTAGTATCTGAAGGATCCCCGGCTTGATCATACTAGCTCTGATGGTACATAAACTGTTGTTGCCGCGAGCTCGTTCGAAATATAATCATGCATCTATTGCTAGGCGTATTACTATACAGTAGTGACCTCTAACTTCCCCTTTCGAAGTTGCCCAGAGAGACTAGAACTCGACCAACACGACGTCTTAATTTCCTGCGACATTAATGAACACAATGATTAACAAATCATCTCAATTAGCCATACATAGACTGAGTCAATTACGTAGCACTGCAGTCGATCTGGCGTAGTAGTTCCGCGCGCGTAGTGAACTGGTATGTTACTCCATCTTGGATCATATCCGAGGTAGTAGCTCAGAGCCCTGGCGACATTTCATGTCTGATATCCTCAAACATTGGCGCATGGGGGGTGAGCAAGACCCCTTCAGCGAGAGTCATCTCAGAGACGACTCAATGCAGTTCTCATTGATCTAGTTTAATGTCGTGGGGCAATTGTGTGAAGAGCAGCGATGTCTTCGAAGCGATCATCTGTGGCTAGCGGTGAGTGTACATCAGGAACATTGTTATTTCAAGCCAGTAGTGTTCGTGGTGATGAAGAGAATAAGTTGCAGACGAGCGTGGCCATCTGTGACGTGTGAGATGCGTCACTCGATGACTTAGTTGAGCAAGGTCGCAGAGAATAGTAGAGCGAAAATCCTAGAGATTTCTTCACGAATGTCGAATGATGTAGAAACAATTAATAATTGTTTTTATAGCAGCATGTGCGAAGTGGATTGAGAGATCAATTAGAAAAGACTGTGAGATGAGATTATGAGTATAAGATTTTCAGCAACGTGGGTTCTGAGCGTAACACGGAGCAAAAGTTTTTAAGAGAATTCCCCCTCATCGTTGCAACATAATAGAGATCGTGGAAAAGAATTATTCACTCGGCAGACGGTGCGAGTTCAATAGTGGTAAAATCATATTCAGATACAGCCGGTGGCATGTGTAACTGTTGGGTGTATTGAGTACAGTGTCGAGAACACACTCAGAGTTGGATAGTAATTCATTCACGACATGCACTTGCACCTTGACCGAGATGTCGACCCAATGAAAGCGTGTATGAAAACTCGAGTGTGCAGACTCACGATCAAGCACCTTGATCGAACAAGGAGAATTCGAGAGCTAGAGCGGACTGTGAGTTCTGAGGCAGGCGCACACGCACATCGAAGATGATAGACGAATGAAAGCTTACCTTCTTAGTATATTGTTATGAGTGCATTTGCGTGCGAAAGGATGCAGAGTCTCGTCCTGCTAGGACACAAAATCGCGCGGATAGTGGAAGGGGTTTTACTCTCACAGCAGTCAGAATGAGTAGAGTGTGGTGCTACATTCGACGAATTTGCGTGTTATGAGTGTATTGAGTGATGTACTGTAGAGCACGAGATTTACAACCAACGACGGCCACGTCATACTCCACGTGCGACGCTGAATGTTTGTGCTTATCGTACAATCTAGTTAGCTCAGACGCAAATGTCATGCTTATGACTGGAGCGCATATAGTGTCAAACTCCACTGCAACGTAGGTATGCCGCGTTTTCCAGGTCAGAGATGTGTGACACGGCGAGTCGAGGCAATAGCTATATGTACCAGTATATCTTCACACTGAGAAGTGACCTGTAAGCGCCTTGACGCGGCGACCAAGGATGTATCCATGCGCGCTGTTTCACTCGTATTGATGACTCGAATCACTAGGCAGCTATGGGCTGTGCAGTGAGATATCGAAGCGTGAATCATTACTGAATATTCTGTATGACTCACAGTGACACTTAGATCATCACTACCCCTGACCACAAGCGACCGTTCTTGTCTTATACAGTTCGCGCGCATTGTGCACGCACTGGTATACAGTGCGATTTCATCACAAATCCAATGAAATACTGGGATTTAAGACGACATCCACTGTTTTCAGATTAGTTCAAGTTTTCAAAGCATTTTAATTGGGTCTCCATAAAAGTGACGTCACATTGTTCATTTGTTTCCATAGTCTTACCTTAATTTTAAAAATCCCTTCTCTTCTTCAGATAGATGCTCTGTTGATCGTAGCCCTGATTATCCGGTAATTCTTCGCAGGCTTCAATTTAATTAGTAGTTCTTCTCCAAAGTTAATATGAATTCCAATCAATTAGTAAAATTTCCATTATTCTCTTTGTTTTTTCAGTTATAGTTTTCATCGAGAGTAGTGAAGTTTGAAGTTCTAATTATTTTTCAGGACTCGATTTTATATTCCAAGTCAACATTGGAAATTAATTCTATTGAATAGTGGGAAGCGAGTCCCACATAACCCGACGTAGTTCATGTTTTAGCCGGATGAACCAGCTTAATTCTTGTACTTATTTCATTTCCTTAATCACTTCATTTTCTTTAATCACTTTATTTCTCTAATTACTTTTTTCGAACTTAATTTATCTTCCAACAGCTGGTGCTAACTCGCGAATTTTACCAGTGATTGCATTTGGAACTTTGATAATTTTTCACAGCGAATTTAATTGTTTTCTTAGAACTGTCAATTGTGTTTTTCTGACCGGAAATGAGATTTTGCCAGTGAAAGTTTTTTTTTGTTAGGTTTTTTGATCTATTTAATTACTTAATTTTCTTCATTGATTAAATTTCTTTACTTATTTCATTTCTTTAATCACTCATACATTTTTAATCAACTAATTCTTTTTAATTTAGTTCCACCAGCTGGGGTTAACTCGAATTTTACAGTGACTGCGATTGTGGAACTTTTGATGATAATTTTCCAGCGAATTTAATTAGTTCTTAGAGCTTCAGATTCGCGTTGTTTCTGCTCGATAATAGAAATTTGCCAGTGAAAATTTATTTTTTATGTTGTTTGATCATCCGGCCCTGCGATAATGAGTAACTAATTTTGAATAAGTCTGCTAATTTAATTGATGATTTAAACTTGTAATTTAGTCAATTGAGGTAATTTAGTTCTACCTGTATTCGCACATTTTTGAGAATTATATTGCGTACAGAATCTTTTCAAATGCAAAGTTGTCCAGTTTTTCAAACTTTAGAGAGTTTCTCTTCTCCACGGCTCCCAGCATATGTTTTTCTTAACCCCGTCTACTGAATATTTATTCGTTCTACATCAACGAACAAAACTATTAGAGAACTGACTCTTAAATATTAAATTGTGCGGCTGAATCCTTGTTTTCACAGTCGATATTCACTCATTGTCCAAGTGTATAGCGAATTTTTTCTGTGTATCTTTTATGAATGAATCTAACGAATGATTTGCACAACCAATGGATAGCAATCACAGGTGAGCCTATTACAAAACCTTACATCAAAGACCACAGAAAAACATTAACATTAGCGAAGGATTGCTTTACAAGTGAGAGACTCATATAGCAACAGATACAGAAACAATGATACTCGTAACAACACTTATATACTCACAACTTTAGTTCCTAAGAGTTCCTCCCCCGACATTTACCATCACTCTGCATTATTTTGCAAGCAAATTATCTGCTAATAGGATTAAATTCCTTATAACAACTCTAAACATTTATACGGTATTTTCTAGCTTCCTACATATTAACTCCGCATTTTTTTTTTCTACACTTAGTCATTTTCTCAAAACTTAATCATTTCCAATGCAATGAGTTTTTAATGTTAATTGCGTGTCTTTTCAAAGAATCTCATTTCAACATTTGAAATTGAAAACATCACAATTTTCATAGACGTTGAACATTTTTCAAAAAGAAAACAAAAACTGTTAACTAAAAAATTTACGATCTACACAAAATTAGAATTTTCTCAGCTACACACGACAAAAAAAATATAGATATACACAAACTAATTGAAATGAAACAAGAAACTTACCTCTTATTTGAGGCGAAATCACAGCGACTAGTACTAATGAATGAATGGACGATTAGTAAAAGCTAATAAAAGAGAGCATTACACTAAATGAGTTGGTATTTCAATTTACAACATACAAATGATGTAATCTCCCTCATGCTTTATTTCGCACACATCACACAAATCCAAACACCGACATGTCCGTGAAATTTGGCATCAAAAGCCGGGAAGTCAACGAAGATCACAGAAGTCCTTCCTCATCAGTTATCAGCTAATGATTCACCTTATCTTTCTGCTGTGAGCAGCTTGACCGATTTGAGACTGGGTTACGCACTTCTATCGGTGCTCGGGAATCGCGAAGGTTTGTGCGTCTGGAAGAACTTGGTCTCCCAGGCAAACAAGGATCAGCCTTGCCGAGCACAATCCATTCAAGCCTGAAACATCGCCGGATATTTGGGCGCAGTCTGCACATCGTATCAAAAAGCATTGGTGCGGAAATAAGTTGCGCAAAATAGCGTGCAGTGGTAGATTACGTTACATGTGCGAGTTAGCCTATAAAGTAAAACAATAACTCAATTAATGCTGGATTCCATTTATATGCTATTGATTACTCTCACACATGGGATTTGCTTCCTGCCTGTCGAGGTTTCATCACCTGTGCATTTCACACTAGCCAGAGAATGGTAAACGTTTCACTTGTTTCTATTCTCAATCGATTTGCCAATATGCCGAATACATTAGTTTTAGTTAATTTTTTTGGTTTTCAAAGTGATTGTAATCACTTCAAAGAGATGGTACGAAAGACATTATATTTCTTTCCTTTTAATGTTCACATTAAAATCATGGAAGAATGGCTGTGGCTGATCTACCTGATACAATCGGTTCCCTATGTTAATAAATTTAGATTTGGCGACCAATTTTACATTGAAATTACGGTTAAATCGGTGAATTATCACGGGACGCGGGAGCGTCCCGCCCCGCCAAGAAAACCAAATACAAGCCGCCAAGAAATTTCCGTCGCCAATAAAAATGTAAAAGAGCGACTAGGACTGTTTACGCGAGTAACCAAACCGGGGTTTTCACCCCTCTGTATCTCAGCCCCATAAAGATCCTTAGAGTTCATTTTTGGTATACTCAATCTCCAGCGGCCCCTGACGGCACATACTAAAGCAAAACATCCAGGACCCTCAGGGGGAGGGGTGATATATGTTATAAAATCGCTATTTTTCGCACTTTTTAAAAATTGTTTGACAGGGGTCCAGACTAAACGGTAACTCGGATTGAGCTCTGCTTTTGCACCCACATTTATTTTGTCCCAAAGCTCGGCATAGGGGTTTTTCGACCCCCCCACCCCCTCCCCCTCGCTTTTATTTTCCGTATCTTTTCTCCCCGGGGGTCTTTAGTGTTGATTTTTGGTATGAATATTCTCGATGAGACATTGAGGACATTTTCCCAAAATTTACCCCCCGGGGTCATCGCACCCCGGAGTTATTAATGCTTAAAATTGGTCCGATTTCTATCTACCAGCTCTGTTCAACATCTGAGCGTTTATGTTTTCATTGTTGGGCCACGAGGAAAGAAAACTCAATGATTTATAATTTTATCTGTTGCCAGTTTCTATTTGTTAACAAATAAAATATTTGTAATTGATTTTATTGCATAGGGCTTTTAACCTTCCGGAAAGCGCGCGACATACCGATACACGAGAGCGCGCGCTGGGTCAGAGTGACCCATATTACATTTTAAGAGCATTTTAACAATATTTAATGAATAATTCAGTAGTAAATCATGATTTTGACAAATATTAATCAAGGATCTCAAAAGTATATCCAAGTTCAAGGGGTCGACTTTGAATGCAGCTACAGTGGACCTGATCCATTTCTTTCAAATAGAAGTAGAGCAGCGAGTGTTTATCCTTGCGCCTGGGTCGAAAAGACCCAGCGCGAACGCTCGAATGTTAAATGGGATCTTCAATTTAGTTCATTTTAATATGAGATCGGCAGTAAGGGTTGGGTTTTTTTTTTTAACTTTTAATTTAATCGTAGTATTGTTAGCAACTAGCTTTGTTTTGCGTCGGTTCGGGTGGTACATTGTGATTGATTTCAAATTTATCCCAGACTGAAGAAGATCCTTGAACTTTTGCACCAAATGCATGCCGCCAAGAAAACCACAGATGTCGGACCGCCAAGAAAAATGTTGAAGGGAAAAAAACACATGCAAAGTAAATTTTGAAGAGAAAAAAAAACAGGCAAAGAAATAATATTAATGCAAAAACATGTGATATCTCCCCAAAAACAACAGTGTTGTAAAAAAATCCCCCGCCAAGAAAACCTTAAATACTCAGCCTTAAAAAGTTATGATATCGAGTTTTCCCGCCAAGTTTGTGCCAAACTACAACTAACCTGTATGTATAGTTCTTTTAAATTGTTTTCAGTCCTGCCAGGCGGGAAGTTTTTACTCATTAAGCAACCACCTCACAAGACAAAGCTTCCCGCCTGGCAAAACTGAAAACAATTTAAAAGAACTATACATACAGGTTAGTTGTAGTTTGGCACAAACTTGGCGGGAAAACTCGATATCATAACTTTTTAAGGCTGAGTATTTAAGGTTTTCTTGGCGGGGGATTTTTTTACAACACTGTTGTTTTTGGGGAGATATTAAATTTCAAGGGCAATATTGCTGTGGTCATTGAGAGTTTTCGAAAATCTTGGCTCTACAGTTGTGTCAAAAGTTCCATTGAAACGTAAAAATTTCGCTAAAAATAAATAAGTTCGTCACACACACACGAAAAGAAGAAAAAAGTCTTTAAAACTAAAATAATCCTCGCATTGAACACTACAAACTGAAATGGCATTAAAAGTGTCATCAATATATTTTAAAAGGTCGTGGTGCACATTTGAATTAAAGAATATAATAATTTTACTTAAGAGGGTGGAGTGAATTTAAATTTATTCAGTTGACTTTCTTTACATTTTTTGCATGGGCATCGCCGTGCGGGTACTGCTAGTAATTATAATAAAGATGAATAAGTAAATAAGACTTTATTACTCTAAAAAATGAAAAAAAAAGTGAAAAACGCTGTATGAAACCAAAACGTAAAACACAGTAACGGAAACACAAAATACTTTGGATAATGTAAAGTTTGCATAATAGTTGTCATATTACAGGTTGCAAGATCGGATTACATGAAAAAGATCGCTTCAATAGTTTGTTGACCCTCCACGAGCCCGATTAGAGACTTACAGCAGTCCAGCATAGATGATATCCAACGTTGTATGTAATACGGCCAAATTCATGGTGCCAAACCCTAATAATACTTTTCTGCAGTATAAACTTAGTAGATGGATTCGTTTCCTCAATTTTTGTACCCAGTATGTGACAACAACTTTCAATAGGATTGAGATCGAGACGGTTCCCAGGCCAGTTCAAAGCTTTAATACCGCATGTTTTTAGATAGGTCTGCGACTAAACGAGGGAAATATTTTGTTAAAATATCGGTTTTGTTGTTTGTATGAAAACATGTAAATAAGCCTTAAAATCGTACGGGAAAAAATTAAATCCCACCTACCGATTTCGCTGTATGACAGGGTGCAAAGTCATGTTGAATAATGCAATTTCTTGCTCTTTTAAAATAATCCCGAATAACTGGTTTTAAGCACTCATCCAAGATTCCAGTGTAAATTGGGGCATTAACAGTGCCTGTAATAAGTTTAAGGCGTCCAATCCATTTGCTTGATATGTTTCTCCAAACCATTTCTCCCGCTGAGAATTTCACACTAGGCGATATGCAATCTGTATGAAATGCTTCGTTCCTTCTTCACCGAACATATCGCTTACCATCAGATCCACATAGGTTGAATTTTGATTCACCCGAGAAAATTACTGAGTTCGATCGATTCATTGTCCTTGAAACATGTTATTTTTCCCATGAAAGTAACTTCTGCTTCATTTTTTTTTTTGTAAGTAATGGCCTTTTTTTCGCCCGATGGACAAGCAGACCACATTTTACAAGCCGTCTTTGTACAGATCGTGCGCTTAAACTAACACCACTGGAATTCTTTTTTAAGTCATGTTAAGCACTTGCATGACAATTATTGAAATACATCCGTTTCATTTTCGACCCTGAGACTTTGTGGTTCCCCTTTTTCTTCCTGATACAGCTCTTTGAACATCGCAGGTTTCACGTTTAAATTTAAGCTCTCTCGAAACAGTAAATTGATTACAACTTAGTTTTTTTTAGCAATCATACGTGTAGAATATCCTTCTTTAGCTGAAATAACTGCAAACGCTTTTTTCTCATCGTCAATTGGGCATACAGACACATAGCGGGCATGCTTTCACCTCAACCAAAACAATCCGAAAGCACATTTCCTCATCTTTGGCGAGATATTTATATCTTTCGGATGATAAAATACGCTGGAGGCAATGCATGATGCATTCGGGATATACAATTACTTCCTACGTTGCTTTCCAGCAACTAAGAGAATTTTATGTACACAAAATCATATGTCAACATTATGCAATGTTTGTTTTTCTAGGTGATGCAGTTTTTTTGTCCGCCACTGTTGGTGCATATATATTGGTTATACTAAAAGACCACTTTATACATTCGATAAAAAATGAATGTTTTCTTTTATAGTATAATACAGCTAATTTTATGGAAATAAACTGCAAAAATTGCTATCTTTATAATACTAAACTGTAAAATTGCTCATTTTACAGCAATAAACTGTAAAATTTCTAATTTTACAGCTTATTACCGTGCATTTTATAGTTTTAAACTAGAATTTCTGCTGCCAGTATTATACTGTTGTTTTTACAGTGTAATACAGCTAAACTTTACGGTATTAAACTGTAAAATTCCTTATGTTACAGACTGTAAAATTGCTAGTTTTACAGTTTATTACTGTGCATCTTACAGTTTTAAATTGGAACCTCGGCTGCCAGTATTATACTGCTAAAACTACAGTTTTTTTTTTTGCAGTGTTCAATTATTGAAATAAATTTGTAATTTCATTCTTCGTACTAAATTATAAACAGTGATTCTTTTAAAATGTTATAACGTAACTTAGAAACGACGCATTAGGCACCCATATTATTAGGCAATTTTGGTTGCAATTAAATAAGTAATTCAGTACACTTGGTATTATTATTCATGCTAGAAAAATGCTAGAAACAACATTAATAGGAATTTAAAACACCATTTTCAATGTCCTATTTTTTGAGAGTAAAATTACGTTTTGAACGCTCAAAGGAAATTCAGACTCCGTAGATATTAAGCTGCGAAGCGGAGATTACGAAGGATTGTTGTAGCAGTTCCTCACATATCCGTTTCCTTTCCGCACCCTAATAAACACATAACAAAATATCAAACAAAGTATCTTGTGAATTAGGAAATTACGTTGCCAAAATTAGTTCGTAATCTCTGGGGAAATTCGCTCGCATTCCAAAGATGTTCGCCGAAGAGGCTGCGTTTGTGAATTTGCATAGAAATGTAAGCAATGACGTCATCAAAATTCTGCGCATATATGATGAGAGTGTGCGCTTTGAGATAAAGGAAATGTCTGACGCTTGTGGATGAAATTTAGCTGGACATTCTGGAATAAATATTCATTTGCCACGGTTGTCGTTTTGGGACTTTTGCATGCTTAAACGTAAATACTATCCTTCAGTAATTTAAGTGTATGAGGATTTTGCTAGAGCATATGTGTTGAGAACAAAACATATATGTAGAGAATATGTGTTCAAATTCTAAAAAATATAAATTTGATTATTGGGAAATATTTTGCACTAATAAATAGGTTCAAATTTTAAAATAACAAGAAAGCCAATTTTTCAAAATAAATGAAGTATTTTTTTCCAATAGCTAAAATTCGAGTATATTTTGCGTCAAGAAAACTTCAACTACGAATTTCTATAAAAATATTGGTGCATAATCGAAAGACATTAGTACTGGAAATATCTGAAGTTTGTGGATAAGATTTGGCAAGATGTTCTGGAGTAAATATGTATTTTCTGTCGTTGTCGTATTCAAACTTCTTCATGCTTAAATATGAATACAATGTATCCTTTTAGAGGTTAACTAGCTTATTACAAGGCATTTCCCGGTATTGAATTATGTTTAACTTATTTCATGCTAAAAGGAAATTGGTCAGCCTTAAATTGATAATTCATTGTTAATCGATAAACACAAAGCAACAGACATGTCCAGAAAAACAATTGATAATTCAATTGTTTTTCTGGACATGTCTGCTGTTTTTGATAGAGTGTGGCGTCAGAAACTCATAACATTGTTGCATAACTACAGTATTAGAAGACGTGCTCTGATATGGATAAATGACTTCCTGAGAAAAAGAAAAATCAAAGTGCGATACAACGGCTGTCTATCTAGATGTATGAACATCTTTGCTGGAGTACCGCAGGGCTCTGTTTTGAGTCCTCTACTCTTCCTACTCTAAATAAAATGACATTCAACCCATCTTAGAAAATAGAACTAAAGTAGCCTGTTACGCAGATGATATTGCGATTTGGCACACGGACAGAGACATCAACAGATCAGAAAGGACTCTTCAGAAGTCCCTCGATAGAATTTTTAAATGGACGCAAGATCTAAAGCTAAAGATTAATGTTGAAAAAACAACACTTCTCAACTGACAGGAAGCACAGAAATCTGTTTGTTCCAGAACTTAATATAGAAGGGAAACGCATTGTTAAAACTTCTAATCCTAAATATCTGGGAATAATTCTTGATCCCGAATTGAGATTTACAGAGCATGTGAAGACAGTTTCTGAAAGAGCTCTCAAAAAATTGAAAATTATCAAGAGTCTCTGCGGCACCGACTTCATTTCATTTTATTTCACCCTCCAGGGTCCCCCGTACCTACCAGCTTAGTGGTTTAACCGGGATAGGGCCCTGAAGAGCGCTCTGTTCTTAATTTTGAACCAGAACCTAGGGTCGAGCAAACCATAGGCCCTAGCACCCCCAGAGGTATCGTTTCACTTGGAGGACTTTGTGACCACGACATTTTTAACGCCTCCCAGTCACCATTAATCAAGACGGTGGATCTTTGATCGGCTGGGATCGAACCCGGGTCCTTTCGGACACGAGTCCGATGCCTTACCGATCGGGCCACCACGGCCCTGCGGCACCGACTGAGGGGCCTATCTCAAAACTCTAAAGACCACTTATACTTCACTCATTAGACCCATTATGGAATATGCTTCCCCGATTTGGGCTCACGCTTCTGACACAGTCCTAAACAAGTTAGAAAGTATACAGGCAAGAGCTGCAAAGATAGTGACTGGTGCAGTGCCATCCACCAATAACGCCAAGGTAATCATTGAGTGTGAACTCGAAAGTCTACAAAATAGAAGAAAAGTAAATATAATAAAATTCACAAACAAAGTAAGAAGTCGCGCTCCTGAACACATTTCTCGCATTACCTTCGAGGGGTGGAACGCCAAGTCAAGACTAAAACGATCTTCACCCATGCAATATGATAGAGATATCAGAGAAAAAATTGGCCTTGAACACAACAAATAGAACATTGTTCAGGAACCTGTCTCTCGCAAAAAGCTTCCACTCAACACCAACATTCACATCGACCTTCTGGAGCCATGCAACAAAAATGAACAGAGTGATATCATTAGGAAAAATGGACTAAATACAATTGAAAAATTCCCAAAAGAAAAGTTTGCTCATGCATATACAGATAGTTCCTCTGACAAAACTATCACCAATGAAGGTTCTGGTGTGTTTTTAATTGCTCCAGATGATACCCTTTGCCAAGGCAAATTCAGTGCAGGAAAAATAGCTTCCAACTTCACCTGCGAGCTACGAGCTATTTTGGAGCCACTTAATATGTATAGGACCCTTCTCACTACTAAACAGGCACAGGGACTAGTGATTTTCTGTGAGTCTAAGGCCGCCCTCCAGTCAATTGCAAAGGGGCACTCTTCTATCGCCCATGAAATCATCTCAGGCCTTCAGGAGATCCAGGCTATGAACAAGACCTGTACGCTTCAGTGGATATCTGCACATGTTAAAATAGCAGGCAACGAATATGCTGATAAATTAGCCAAGGAGTCCAGAGAACTTAATACTAACAACAACAGTGTCTATCTCCAAGATGCAAACGCAATAGCGAAATCTTAACTTAGAGATAAATCAATCTAAGTGAAACACCAGCTTTGTGAAATAAATACAAGTCGACCAATAACAAAAACTATAACCAGGCTTAGAACCGGAAATCACAGGGGCATGAAAATTAATGGAGAGGGTAGAAGGATTTATAGAAACTGTTGCAATTGCCCAGATACACAGCTTACACTTTGTCATATCTTTGAGTGTCCAGCAATAAGTGCAAACCTGAGAGAAATTGGTGTATTACCGTCACTTGTAGATTTTTATGACGATAACATCTAACAAATCGCAAAAGCAGTTATAAGGATCGATGGAGTTATTTAGTTCGGCTCAGTCATAGACACGACAAAAAAAATGTTAATCGTAATCTTTGTTGGAAAATACTCATATTTAAACGTGTTAAATTTCATCAATTTGAATGCTTAAACGCTTATCTCTATTAATTTATCTATTCAAAATTGAAGGAAAATGGCCATTCTGAGACAAAAAAATTTAAATTTTGAGCTTTCTGGATTTTTTAAAAATTTCAAAACTCCATCTATGTGAATTCTAGTGCATCAGGGAACCTCTGTGCCAAGATTGAAAATTCGACAAAAAATGTATAGGGATTTGTATAATGAACAAACATACATACATACATACAAACATCCATCCATTTTTATATATATAGATACGTATTGATGGGCAAGGTTAGAGAATAGTCGTTAAGTTTAAAATTCTAAATGATATAAATCTCATTATATGAAAATATTTTACACTAGTAAAAATGAATAACTGGGAAAATAAATAACTTAAAACCTATGATTGAACAAAAACTGCAGGTGATGGGAAAATTCTGATTAGATATTTGAAATCAACGTCGAAAATTACCCTAGAAATACTATAAACGTTTCACTTACCAAAATCTTTGTTTACCAGTGTAATGTGTAAAAAAAAAAAAAAAGCTTCGTCATTTACATTTACTTACTTCTTTTTTAATGTATACGCGTCTAAAAAACTTGTGCATGAAATGCATTCGATATTAGATGCTTTCGAAGTAAAAAACTCGTCTTCAAAGCAAAATATTCAATCAATAATTTTCTAACCAATATTAAGCAATTTTTTGTACTGTGATTTTCTCTTTTCAGCCAAAATCATACAAGCAAATGAAAAAGTAGCTACAGTCGAAATAAAATGGACGTGATAAGTAGGGTCATAAAGTACATAAAGTTTCCGGAAGTGTCCCAGGTGGTTGTAGTTGCGCAGTACCCGGGCAGATTTTGACACCCCATCCATTCCTCCCCCGCACCGATTTGTATCTCCGTTCTCCATATCTCTTTATCATCTGCGTAACGATTTCAAAAAATGCTTCAGTGCTGCCGGGTGCTTTGCAACCCAATGGAAGCCAGTCCTCAACGGTTTCCTTATTCAAAGATCAAATTCTTTACAATGTCTCTGAACCAACTCTGCCATTGGGATTTTTCACAAAAAATAGATTTCATATGACAAACAATTTCTACATTTTTTCATTTTTTTGTGATTAAGGGCCCTGCTCCACAACAGCGTAAAACGCGACCGGAACCGAAGGCAGAAACCGAAACTCCGGGTTCTTTCCATAGGAACGCTATGTAATCCATTTTACGTTTCTGCTTTATTTTTCTGCTTTACGTCAATGTGGACCAGGGCCCTTACACTATTGCTACTATTCCATTATTAATCTGGAAAAGAATGAAGTAAGAAAATATAGTAATATTTTGTTTTTCAATGGCAATACTGATTCATAATGAATCTTAAAAACATAATATAAAAAAATACAAAAATAACTACTAAAACTGATATATGAAAATTATTTCTTTGGAGCAACATCTTTAAAAAATATTTCAGTCTTCTGCAAAATTAAAAAAAAAAAAAAAAAAAATGTCATACAGAGTCAAAGTAGTGACATCTAGAGCTAGAGGGGATGGATTTTTTACCTAATGCTTTCAGTTAATTTAGTCATGGATTGGCACTCAACGAGCCCCCATTCTAGACTTTAAGCAAAAAAAAAAAAAAAAAAAGAACAATGATAGTGCAAATACCGCGTTTTATCGTTCAAACATTTAGTTAAAGTATAAACTTTCACCAATAAAACCAAAATTCCAAGAACCCAGGATGACGATGGAAAACCAAATACTTTCGTTGAAAATCCTAATCTCTAACTACAGTACTCTGAAATCAGTAAAATAGAAAATTCTGAGTACGTGTCGTTAAATATTTTCTCGTCAACAATGATAAGCACTGTTTAAACATGGAACTATGTAAAACAAATACTCTAAGAAGTTTAACCAGTACTGTAACTGAACAACTTAAAAATACATGCTGAAATACTTATACAGTCGAGCCCGCTTATTAGAATATCGCTTAAAGGAATATCCCGCTTAATGTAGTACGTTTTCAATGTACCAAACCATTGAAATGCATTATTTTCATCCCGGATAATGGAATATCCCGCTTATAAGGATATTTTTTCGTGGAAAAATGGCTATTCCATTAAGCGGGTCCGGCTGTATTTAAAAGGTCACTTACACATTAATGGAGATGGAATGGTCACCTTTTGCTGTATGTTTCGACTTTTGATGCTAAATTTTTATGAGATTGGATATGTCATCGAATTTATAAGTGTGCTATAGTAACTATTTCCAGTTTTATAGAATTAAAGTTAGCAATTATTCTCTCGCAGATGAAATTAGACAACTATTATTAGATGGAATTATTAGTGAACACAGAAATATATTTCAGTGGCTTTGATTGTGTAAAACGGAAAAGTAAGTCTTGTAGACAGCAAGTTGAGCAACTTTTTAATAATTTTTCTTTCGAAATTTAGAAATAAAATTACGCATCAATCATTTAAATATCATTTGAATGGGTTTTGGTTAATTACACCTAACCAATAAAGATTGAACTAAAACTACCCTGATAGCACAGTGACCAAAATGTGACGCTTTTGTGACCCGTGACGCGTGTCACAAGCGCAGTCGCAACCACGTCACCGCGACTTACGAATGTCCGACTGCGGTGACGTCACAATGCGACTTTACAGTGACGGCGCATGACGACCCAATTGCAACCGAGGTCACCTAGTGACGGTTTGGCGACCTCACATCGCAGTCACAGCGACCGATGTGACCAGTCAGTGACCTGTGTGTGAAGTTGCGGCGGCGTCACAATGCGACTTCACAGTGACGGCGCCCGACGATCTGTCATAAAATATTTTTTTTTAATTTTGAAAAAATAAAAGAGTCTTTTACTGACATCAGAAATCACTGATATAAGAACCTGGATTGAATCAACATACTTTCCGCCAACCGTTACGCTGCGAAACCCATTGTCCCACGCCTGGAATCGAACCCGGGTCGTCTGGATGCAAGCCAAGAATTCTAACCACTATACTAGACGAGAGTTGCAAGAGGAAACTCAAAAAGTAAAGAGCTGCTGAAGGTCACATTGTGGTCACAAAGTGAGTTACATCCCCGTTTGTTGCGACTTTTTTAAATCGCAATAATGCTTTGAAGAATTTCATTTAAAAGTCACAAATAAGGCGCAAAACCAGCACTAAGTGACATCGACTGCCTTCGTGCTACCAGGCGTCGTCACTGCAACATCGCACTTGTGATGTCGCCGCGAATTTTCATTCGTAAGTTGCAGCCACCTCTTTGGGACTTTACTTGTGACGTACCCGAGTCACAAAAGCGTTTTATTTTTGTCACTGTGCTATTCATAATCATACCCCGTTTTCGCATCTGCTGTAAATCACTACAGGGCTTTACAGCGACGTCATTTAAAGGTCACAAGTAAGTAAAGAAATTTGATAGTGACAATGATGAGAAGCCGCATAACCGATACAAACTATCAAAACGTCGCATCAAATACACAATTACACGGCAACGGTTTCCGTGACTGTGTCATGTTGTCACGGAATAGTCACAAATTGTTCAAAATTGCATTGACGTTGTAAGGGCCGTCACTGCAATTTTGACGTCATCACGGATTGACATTCGCAAGTGGTTGTCACTTGGTCGCTTTTGTTACTGCTGTCTGTTAGAAAGTGATTGAGGCTCTTAAAAAAATTTTTTTGACTGATTTTGTAACGTAAAATTATTAATTCGGTATTATTAATTCGGTCTTCAATCGGTAAAAAAATATTTTAATGAAAATTCACATTAAGGTCACAATGTGACGTCTCCACAACATTACATTGTGACCGGTCACAATTCAGCTGTCACAGCGACGTTGTAGTGAAGTCACACGCAAATGTCGCAAACGAGTCACAATGTGACTTTTGTGCGTCGTCACAATTGAGTCACGGTGTGACTGTGACGCTTGTGACTCGCAGTGACGTCACTGTGACTTATCCGTGACACATTGTGCTATTAGGGTATATAAATTATCTTTTTTCCATTCCTATTTTAGACTCCAAACGTTTTTATTCATTAATATTTTTTTCTGGAATATAATGTTATTTAAAAATACGTTTAATTGTTTAACCCTCTATTAGTTGAACCCTTAACTTAATCGATAGATTTTTAAAAACCATTTCTTGTATTAAAATTAGTAATTATGATAGTTATTGGGAACTGTTCACTTTAAGATCTACTGAAATCCTGGAGAAAAATCAGTTAGAGGAGACAAAAAAAAAAAATGTTTTTCCGTATTAAATATAAACAACTTTTATTTAGCATTCTTAACCTTTGTCTCTATGCTTCCGAAACTCTACTTTTAACATTTTATTGATTTGTGTTGTTTCTTTTAAACTTCACCACTCCAGCGGAAAGCCATGCGAGGGTATGCAAATGTGTATCGGTCCTTTGGGAATGTTTTCTATATTGGACAAAAGACTTTCCTTGGAAAAGGAAAGATTTAAACTCAAATACTTTTACCACAACTACTAAGAAAGATTTTTTTTCCTTTTCACCGTCTCTGGATTTTGGATCAAGTACTATTTCTAAATGTTCTTAAAATGCTTAGGTAGAAAATCATTGCATACTTATGCAAGTTCTATTGAATTCTATTTTACCCATTGCTGGTTTTGAATTTGTGGCGCTCATCTGTTATTTCAGTAAAATTTTCTAGTGCAAGGACTATTGAAGTAACTTTTTTTTTTGCTTTTAAAGAGGAACTTCTCGTGTGTTCTTTCGTGCAAAAATTATGAAAAGGGAACATATTTTCGTTTTCTTGAAAGCGAAATATTTTTAACAATATTGCACAAGATATTTTCTTTGAATTCTGATGCGAGTGCATTTTATACCTTTTTTTTTCAATGTCCGAAACACTAAAAAATAGATGTTGTTTTTGCAGTATAATGCAGCTAATTTTACAGTAATAAACTGTAAAATTGCTAATTTTACATTAGTAAATTGCAAAACTGCTAGTTTACAGTAATAAACTAAAATTGCTAATTTCTCTATTTATTACTGTACATTTACAGTTTTAAC
>JAXGGA010020567.1:0-18049 GCA_038373865.1 Uloborus plumipes | reverse complement strand
GAAAACTCCGATAAGTGAATTGAATGAATTATGTAACATTTAAGAGCTTAATATCTCTTTTTCTTATAGCATTCTGAAGGAAATGCTCTGGATTCATACTTTGTCAAATAGAAGTTTGGTGAAAATTGTTTCGGTTTTAGTTAATGGGGGAAGTGCACTTAAGTCGGACCCCCAATTCATTTTTTTCCCTACATCTTCGTTAATATTTAAAATAAAATACCTTGTCCGGGGATAAAACATGCTTTACTTGGTTGCTAAAGAATCCCATACTCGTTGGTTGGTTGGTTGGTTGGTTGGTTGGTTGGTTGGGGTCGTATCCTCAAATGACAAAAAAATTACAAATCATGGTGTGCTTGAATAGTCTTGGCTATATCAATGGCATAACATGAGTACAAATCTTTCTCTGTAGGGTAGTTAAAGATGTAAAGACCTGCAGTAACTGCAGGACAGTTGAAAACATGATATGGTGTTAGTTTTTCATCGAGGTTGCCACAGTTTTGATAACTTTTAGTCCCATCAACAGAAATTTATCCCATACTCTTAAGCTTCATATAAAAGAATAATTTTTTTTGAAGTTAGGAAAAAGTGGAGAAAAAAGATACTTTTTTAAAATGCTCCTAATTCAGACCATTGCACGATTTGGAGAAAAGAAAAATGATCAACAATACAAAAAAAAAATGACATTTTTTAAGTATATAAATTAAAGAACTAGAAAATGAAAATATGTTGAGAAGTTTTATGTTCATTTAGTTATGGTCATGAGTTGTTTATCCTTGCTGTCATTTTTTCATTAATTTAAAAAAATGTGCAGATATCAGATACTTCTCTTCTACTAAAACTGTAAATACTTTGTTTCATTAAAAATGCATAGCCGGATAATCCAAAGAACATGAGTTGTTTATAACTGCTGTCATTTTTTCATTAATTTAAAAAAATGAGCAGATATCAGATACTTCTCTTCTACTGAAACGGTAAATACTTTGTTTCATTAAAAATGCATAGCCGGATAATTCAAAGAACACATAAAAAGAGAAGGGGGGAGAGGATCTTACTTTATAACGAATAGTGAAGACAGCAATAGAAAGAAAAAAACACTTTGCATAACATGGTTTCCTCAGTTAAAAATTGTTACAAACTTTTCAAAACTCATAATTAGTTACCTCCTTTCGTCGACTGCCTACTAGTAATTCTTACCAGTTTTGAGAAAACATTCAATCACTCTTACACAAATGACTGATTCAAATGAAGTACAACCCTACAGATTGTTGTTGTTGATGTTTACTAATTAAGACTTTTATCTATAGTACGTCTTTGACAAAATTAACCGAGAGTTTGACTTAAGAGGTGGGGTCCCACTTCGGTGAATTTCCTCTACTATTTACTTTGTGTTAAATTATATCTCTAATGTATATATGATATGAATGTATATAATGTATATATGTATTATATGACAAAGGTAGACTTGTTCAGAAAATACTATCGATTTTTTTATTAGTTTCATATTGTTTAGTTAAAAATTTTGTTGAATGTGTAAGTTTAGTGAAATGGTGCCGTTTATCCATGTATAACGTTTTGTTAGTTATTTCTTTCTGATGAGTAGATTTTGGGAAAGAAAGGATTATTTATAATACTCCTAGGTGATATACAATGTATTTTTCAAGTGAACGTATATGCCATGTTGAAATTATTGTATTTTAATGTACTTGTTATTTCTTGCGGCAAAATATGTTTTCAAAAAATATATCTAATGTATATATGATATAAATGTATATAATGTACTGTATGTAATGTACTATATGTATTATATGACGAAAATAGACTTGTTTAAAAAATATTATCGATTTTTTATTATTTTCATAGTGTTAACTTAAAATTTTGTTGAATGTGTAAGTTTATTGAAATGGTGCCGTTTATCAATGGTGCCGTGCATCAATGTATAATGTTTTGTTAGTTATTTCTTTCTGACGAGTAGATTTTGGGAAAGAAAAAAAATAAGTTCGGACAATTATGATTATTTATAATACTCCTACCTATACAATGTATTTTTCAAGTGAACGTATATGCCATGTTGACATTATTATATTTTAATGTACTTGTCATTTCTTGCGGCAAAATAAATATATTTTTAAAAATTATATCTCTAATGTATATATGATATGAATGTATATAATGTACATATGTATTATATGATGAATATAAACTTGTTTAAAAAATATTATCGATTTTCATTAGTTTCAGTGTTTAGTTGAAAATTTTCTTGAATGTGTAAGTTTAGTGAAATGGTGCCGTTTATCAGTGTATAATGTTATGTCAGTTATTTCTTTCTTGTGAGTAAAATTTGAGAAAGAAAAGAAATAGAGTATGGATAATTATGATTATTCTAATTACTCCTAGCAAGGTGGTATACAATGTATTTTTCAAGTGAACGTACATGCCATGTTGACATGATTATATTTTAGTGTACTTGTCATTTCTTGCTGCAAAATAATTATATTTTCGAAAATTATATCTCTAATGTATATATGATATGAATGTATATAATGTACATATGTATTATATGACGAATATAAACTTGTTTAAAAAATATTATCGATTTTCGTTAGTTTCATAGTGTTTAGTTGAAAACTTTGTTGAATGTGTAAGTTTAGTGAAATGGTGCCGTTCAGTGTATAATGTTATGTCAGTTATTTCTTTCTTATGAGTAAAATTTGGGAAAGAAAAGAAATAGAGTATGGATAATTATGATTGTTCATATTACTCCTAGCAAGATGGTATACAACGTATTTTTCAAGTGAACGTATATGCCATGTTGACATGATTATATTTTAGTGTACTTGTCATTTCTTGCGGCAAAATAAATATATTTTTAAAAATTATATCTCTAATGTATATATGATATGAATGTATATAACGTACATATGTATTATATGACGAAGATAAACTTAATTAGAAAATATTATCTATTTTTTATTAGTTTCATAGTGTTTAGTCAAAAATTTTGCTGAATGTGTAAGTTTGGTGAAGGTGTACCGTTTATCAATGTATAATATTTTGTTAGTTATTTCTATCTGACGAGTAGATTTTTTGAAAGAAAAGAAATTGAGTATGGATAATTATGATTATTTATAATACTCCTAGGTGGTATACAATGTGTTTTTCAAGTGAACGTATATGCCATGTTGACATTATTATATTTTAATGTACTCGTCAGTTCTTGCGGCAAAATAAATATATTTTCAAAAAAATGCATTTTGTTTTGCTGTTGACTTGTACCAGCTAGGCTGGCAATTTGGGGTGCGCTGTTTTACTTTTCCTACTGTTCAGTAATTTGGTGAGAAGTCCGACTTCCACAGTACACACATCATAAGGACCCGTTTATAGGGTAGGCAACCCTTCACATTACAACATCACATTCACACAAAGAAAGCACAAGGACAATTGAGAGAAAGTATATGCATACCTGAGGCGGGATTCGAATCGGGAACCTCACCATCCGCAGTCAAGCTTATCTGACCACTTGTACCTTCTTGCTTAAAAGTGAAAATTTAATGAACGACATTAAAGCTTTTACATCCATAAGCTCACATTTTTTTGCATTGAAAAAGGGCTTCGTTAACCTCAAAACATGCAATTACAATGATTTTTAAGTTTGTGCTTTTTAACGTCATTGATTTCATTTTTACATCTTTGAGGGTTGATTGTTGCCAAAAGTTACTAAAAATTTTTAACTACGCAAAACGATTATTATAGTGTATTTTTTCTTTCTTTAGAAGAGAAAATTGTAAAAAATACTACACCGCTTTAAATATGTTTCAAGATGTGTTCGCCTCTATGTGCTTAGTTCTTTTGCAGCTCAATGGCCATAATTTTTGCTCGGAGGGAGAGGCACTATTGCTTTTACCGTTGAATTTCTTCTGGAAGGCTAAAGCGGCAAAAGTTCAGTAATAATTCAAATTTCAATCTAATTGTATCAAGGGTATTGCGAGAGTTTCTCCCTAAATATAAAAAAAAAAAATTGAAAATGATCGTTTTATCTCTCATTTACTATTTACTGTAAAACTAAATTACCGCTCTTATTGTATAAGTGACTTCTCAAAACATTAAATTCATGTTTATAAGAAAATAATTAAAGAAAAATCTTGGAAGCATCACCCTTTGTATAGAAGATGAATTGGAGAACTTTGATGGCTTGGACCTTGAAGATGAATTGGAGAAGTCAAAAGCTCTTTTTTTTTTTCAAACATCCCAAGCATGAATCTACTAAGAAAGTGTCTAAATGGCTGCAAAAATAATCGGAGTTATATTAAGAACCGTAACATTGCATAACGAGCATAAAGAATTAATCAGAAGCTCATGAGTTAGACATTGCTAAAACAGTCAAAAGGCCGGAATGCCACTGCATTTTTCCTTTCCCTAACATTACAGACGAACGTCTGAAATAACAATTTCAAAACTTTACCGGGGGGGGGGTTCACCAAGAATCCTTATTTCTAAATCAATATTACACTTATAAAAAAGGAAGGGATTATATAATTGCTTAGATCTAATGACTCCGTCCTAAATCAAAAACTGAATCCACTCTTAGTGTAGTTATACAATATACATACATTAGGGAGAGAAAGGAAGATGGAGGGCTTGACAAAACTTACCCCCATCAGGCCCATCATTTAGGGGGAAGGGGGGGTCAATTGCCCCCCTGACTTTGAGAAATCAATGTACTATTTGCATATAAGTGGGCGTGGTTTTTGTTGTTTTCTGGTGAAATTATATTGTGTTTTTACCCTTTGCCCCTCCCCTGGAAAAACTTGAAATGACGTCCCTGCCCCCCCTCCCCGTTTATTTATTTATTTTTTTAATCTCGTGATGACGATGAAAAATTTAATGGTATCATTATTTTAGCTAGGATTTATACTTAAATTACAACTTTCACCGATACAGTAAATCGCTTAAATCTGGGAACTTTTCGTAGCTGTTATAACTTAATTTAACTCAAGCATTTTTTTAAAAACATTTTTTACATCTTAGATTGATTCATTAAACGTCCTAAACGAAATATTGTGACTTAAAAAAGTAGTATGTTTAACTTAATTTATAAGAAAGAGGTCAGTTTTTTTTTTGTGTGTGTGTGGGGGGGGGGGGGGGTGTTAACGCCATGGAGCATGGCTGGATGGCATTCCTGGTCTTAAAATATTCTCAGTACGTTGTTAAGTTGCATGAAATCCTTATAACTTCAATAAAATATTATAAACACTTGGATTTCTTAACTACCGTAAAATGGGGTTAATCGGAACACTTTTCAGCTTTGATTGTAAAAAAAGCAGTTAAAAGATTTTTTTTTAATTTTATTTTTTGGATAAAAACTTCGGTCTTGCTTTACTTTTGATATTCCAAGCAAAGACAAAAGATTTTGAACAATTACTATTAAAATATATAGCAAATTATGGGTGTTCCGAATCACCCCGCTGATAGGGGTCAATCGGAACACTTGTTAAAATTTTTATTTTTTTCAATTTAATCTGTAATAAGTCTCACAAACATGAGTAATATTGATGGGGGAGAATAAGAACAGATAATTACTGTCAAATAAATGTATAATTTCAGTACCAGTAAACGTTTATAATTTGTGGAAAATTCAAAATAATTTTGAACTTATGAAAAATGAAAAGTAATTTTAAGAAATACTTTTGAATTGAAATACAAAGATTTAACATGAATGGAAGTCACTCATATCGTCCACAAATATGTACTTGTCCTTAAAACTTGCAATTGTGACTTGGCTTAAGTTTTTTTCATAACATCTCCTGGGATGAACTCTACCTTTTCTTTAGTTTTTTGAAATTTCTGGGTTTCGGGGATTGTCCTGAAAGATTTTTTCGCTTATTCATCACTGTCTGTGTGCTGGACGTTTACTACATAAAGTCTATGTGACTTTCCCCCTTTTATTTTAAGTAAAAAGAAGTCTCCTGAAGAAAAAATCTTTTGAAATCTGCAACTTTTGTCATTCTAAGATCTAGTTGCTCACGAGAAGGGATAAACAGTAATAAATCCTTGTCCTTGTCTTGATTAGAAGAATTAGGGTTAGAATCTTGATTTTTCAAGCAGTTTCCTTCAAATAAGTTTGAATTGGAACAACAGAACTAAGTGTTCCGATTCATCCCGCAAATTTTTTTCCTATGGCATTTTTCAGAATTCTTCACTTTTATGACACAATTTATAAAAAATGTAAATTCTAATGTGGTATTCTGTTGTTCAGATACATGTATAATTGAAACATACCACTCATAGTTTTTAAATATAAGAAGGTTTGTTCTTGCATATGAAGTTTTGCAGTCTATGAAAATGTGATGTTTTCTAGCATTCAACGTGTAGCCCTCTTTAGAAGCCAGTAGCGTTGCCAGATTGACAAAAGTAATTTTTTCCTACTTCCTATGATCTTACCTTTCTAAAAAAAAATTCATGGCGAAAAATACTCAATAGTATATTTATGAAGAATTTCTTTGTACGGTCAGGAAGTTTTGTTCCGATTGACTCCGCTGTTCCTATACACCCCATTTTACGGTACACTTTTTTTTTTTCATTTAAGAGAACGAGAAAAACTCGTGAGCCTCAATGATCTATGACGGGATATGTATGTGTAAAATCAAGTTTCACTTAATTTCTAACTCACCATGTATATTTATATTTAATACACATACAAGTTCCACGTGAAAGTATTTTTATTTGTCAACGGAGGAAATTGCTATTCTTAATCTGTGATTAGCTGACCACCTTGTCTAGTGGACAGATAAGTGTGACCCGGATTTGGTGGTCCCGGGTTCGAATCCCGGCTCGGGCATGGATGTACTTTTTTTCTCTCTTGTCCTTTCTTTGTAAGAATGTGTTGCGATGTGGAAGGTTACCTAACCTATAAACGGGTCCCTATGGCATGCGTGTACTTTGGAAGTCGAGCTTCACACCAAATTACAGTACAGTTGGGAAAGTGAAGCAGCGCACCTGTGATTAATTCTGAAAAATCGAAGCTCCGTTCGCGCCAAAAAGGCGCTAGGAACCGGACTGGTTGAACGTTGGCAGCCTGCAACGGCGGATTTCACGGCGCTGCTCTCTTGGTTAAAACTGGCAAACCTATTTTGCTCCTCCGTTGGTAAAAAGATGACGGCGATGAGCATGCGCAGTAGCTCTTGCAGCGCGCCGCGCCTCTCCGTTGTTTTTGCTGCTATTGCCGCAGCCAAGTGCCGTTATTTTATTTATCATTTTTTTTTTTTTTTTGTCGTATGCGCGTAACACAATTTACATTTTGCTAATTTTTAACATCTATTTCATGCATGTTTCACAAAGAACATAAAAAATGCAATTGGATGTAAAAACTTGAAAAAAAAAAAGAAAAGAAAAAAAAGACCGAACCTGGTAACGCACTTGTTTTGTGACAAAATAAATGATTTGAAGAAGAACCGAAAGCAACCGAGCTGTTCAATAGAAAAAGCGCAGTTTTCAGAAGCAAGGGCAGTGTTTTTGAAAAGTTTGAAACACGTTAAAATGGAGGGGGAGGGGGGGGGGGGGGTCATAATCAAACGATCATTTAAGGGAAGGGCGAATAATTTCTCTATGGTAGATAGATAGGTGCGTCCCGGTGGAGGAGATTTGGATATATATTCCCCCACCGGGGGACGCACCCTGTGGAAAACATAGATTCCAGTCTGAAAAAAGGACGACACGACAACTGAGGAAAAAATGTAAGTAGCAATTTGTCACTGCTCAAAAATAAATAAATAAATAAAAAAGTAAAAAAAAAAAATAAATAAAAATTAAATTAAATAAATTAAATAAAAAATAAATTGAAGCAGAAAAGCATACGACTGGACTTTTACTTTCAAAGGAAAATATTTTAACTCAATTCATTTCTCAGCGCTTGGATTGCAATAAAATAAAATATAATTACAGAATTTCTTGTGGCCCTCACAAAACTGGCCTACATTTTTTTGTTTCAAACTGGCAACGATCTATGTGATTTTAAACCAAAGCAAGAAATCTGCTTTCGACAAAATTATTTGAAGAATTTGCTAATTGCTATTGCTACCATCAGGTGGATTTTTTTTAATAAAAAAAAGAAAAATCTTGAATTTAAGTTATGCATTTTCGGAATGATGAATTATGATAGGTGCGTGTTTTGCCATGTGTGTGTGTGTGGGCGGTCGTTTGCGCATGCAACTTTGTAACCATGCAGAACATGGGGTGGGCACCACCATGTACCCCATGATGGCGAAGGAGCATGGACCGGTGGACGTTCCGGGAGGTAGCACACCGAGATGCCCTGCTACACACTTCGAGTCCAATCTGAAAAAGGGACAACACGACGTCTGAAGTCTAAAAAGAAACCAAACAAAACTTTGTCATTGATGAAAAAAAAAAAAAAATCATATCGTGAATTCAAATAATTTTTTTCAATAAAGGATTGCGGTAGGTTTGTGCTTGCGTAGGAAGTCGTGTGTATGTGCAGGTCATGGGTGCCAGACACCTACCTGAAAGAGAAAGGGAAAATGATACAATGTCATTGTTCAAAAATAAATAAATAAATAAATAAAAAATTCGTGAAAAAATTAGAATTTGAAATTTTGAATTCAAATTATATTTCTCACATTGTCGAATTGAGATAGGTGTGTGTGTGTGTGTATGTAGGCGTTCGTGTGTGTGAGCAGGATATGGGCGCCTCCACCCAAAGGAGCAGGTGCCGGTGGACGTCCCTTGAAGTGAAGCACAGAGATGATCCCCTGGGTCAGACTTCTAATCTAGTCTGAAAGGGGAGCTACACGACGTTTGAGGTCCAAAATGAAGACAAATAGCTATTTTTTATTGCTCAAAAAATAAATAAATAAATAAAATAATTTTAAAAATAATTAAATAAAATAAAGTAAAATAATTTGAATTTTGACATTTTGAATTCAAATTGTCAAATTGCGATAGGCATGTGCATTTGTAGTCGATCATGTGTGTATGTAAGATGGGCTTGGGAGCCACCAACCGAAGGAGCAGGGGCCGGTGAACGTCCTGGGAGATGAAGCACAAGGCACCGACCCAATGGCAGACTCGGGGCCGGTGGATGTCCCAGGAGGTAGAGCACTGGGACGCAAACGGAAGACTTCGGGGACAGTCTGGAAAAGGAAACGAGCCCCTCGTGTGGACAAACCTTAGATGTAACGTTAAGAAGTAGGGTAAGGTGGAAAAAAGTCAGATAGGAGGACTACTGCCCGATTTCTACTTGCCCTACATGTGTTGTTTTAGAAACAATTCTGAAAAGCGTTATAATTTTAGAAAAATAAACCAACCTTACACGCATACTGTCTGATCTTCTTAGGTAAAACCTTCCGCGTATTTACGCATGCGTCAGATCTTCTCTGATCTTACCGAAATAGGGGTGATACGTAAGAGAACAATAAGGGGAAGAATAATAAGAAGGATTTTGAGCCGTATCAAACGTAGAACGATGCTACGAGTAATTTCAAATACATAGTTCAGTTGAATGTGTCAAAATTATAGCAAATGCAAGTTTTAAATTGAAAACTTTGAAAAGTTCGCACTCACAACCCATCACCCTTCTTTTAAGTAGAGTGTTAGGCACGGCTTTCAAGAACGGACTTTACACGGCATTTTTACTATCTCAAACAAAAATAGTGGCTGTAAATATTTAAAATATCATACTGTGCTTGTTTGTATTATAATAAAATTTTTTAGCAAGTCTTAGATGAGGGGGGGGGGGCGAAGTTTATGTACGCGACTGGCAGTAACCTCTTAAAATTACTAAGAAAACACACACGCATTGTGTACATAAAAATTAAGGGTAATAACGTAAGTTTTATAAGCTGCGTTGCCCGGCGTTGCACGGTCTACTTCGAAAATAAAAGCTTTGTCTAGTGCGGCATGTTTGACATGCAGGCTTGAACATGCCTCAGCCTTTCTTTAAAAGAGAGAAAACATATGTGTAAAATTTCCCGTCAACCTGTGGAGAAGAGCAATTTCATGATTCAAAATTTATATTCAGATCTCTATGATTTTGTTTCTTTTAATTCCAAACACTCACCCATTGTTTTTAATTGGCGTAAAGATGCCGTTTTCCGGGTTTTTTTTTCCAGAAGCCACCCCCAAGGGCAGCTTGGACCTTCATCGAAGGGGGGAGGGAGGCGAAAAAAACCCTATGTGAATTTCTGAAGACGAAAGGACCTCTGTACCAAATGGGCAAAGATCCGTCGCAAATTCAATTTATAAACGAAAAGCTCCCATTGAGGGGGGGGGGTGCCCACAAAGGTGGACAAAAAAGCCTTTATGCAATTTCATGAGTATTAAAGGCAGTAGCTTGCACAGACATAGGTGCACCCCACAGACATAGGTGCACCCCAAGCATCGTAAGTGTGCTCTCCAACCTCCTATTAAACTATAAAAAATATTTTCCCGGTGTAACTCACACAGCTATTTTCTTAAATCGTGCGTCCTGAAACTTCGGGGTTGAAGGGGTGCTGTGTACGTCACTAATAAAAGGACCTCTGAACCATATTTGGCAAACTGTGAGTAACAGCTGTGGGTGTAGCAAACTGTCTAAGGACCCCCCCCCCCCCCATGCGGGGACGATTTCCTTCCTATGTGAATTCTAGGGCATCAAAGGGACCCTGTGCCGATTTAGTAGAGATTCGACATAAACTGTGTGGATTGGTATAATGAATCCCTGTAAGAGGGAGTTTCACCCTCATAGAGGGAGCCCCCCCCCCACAAAATGAAATCTAGAGCATCAAAAGACCACTGTGCTAAAATGTTGGAAAAAATCCGACGTATGCACAAACGTGCGCACACAAAAAACCTTCAATTTATTTATATATACAGTGACAGGGGTGCCCATACCCCCAAAGCTTAATGGCGCAAATTCCCCCCCCAAAATTTTCACAACCCTCTTTTTATGTTATTTTTACCCCTCTTTTTTATTTTATTTATATCTTTCAAACATTATTTATTTTTTGAAATATTAATTATTTATTTTTTAAATATTACTCATTTATTTAAAAAAATGATAGTTATAATTTAAGAATCGAATTATGCGCAGAATAGAATCGCTTTTCTTTCCCTTAAGACATTCCAGGCACGCACACACGCTCACAAAAAATAAATAAATGAATAAATAAATGACTAATAATAAAGAAATAAAAAAAAAATATTTTAAATAAAAAAAATAAATAATTTGAATAAAAAATTAAATTAGTTTAAACAATTCCCCCCCTCAAAATTTTGATGGCGCAACTTGCGCCATACTCCCCCCCCCCCCTGTGGACACCCCTGTACAGTGGCGTTTATAGAGCCCTTCAGGAGGGGGCGCGCGAGGTTTGAGGACGCACGGTCGAGGAAAACAGCACCATAAGTTATGCGGGAAAAATATTTTTTATAGTTCTATAAGAGAGGGGGTGGGGGCGGAAGTACAAATCTTGTGGGGAGGCGCACCTAAGTCTATGTACGGTACGGTATGCATAGATTTATTTTTGTTTACAAAAATATTTTTTTAATTTTTTAAAAAGTTAAGAATTTGCTAAAAGCTAAAAATTTACAATATTTTTTTTATATTTTAAAATTTCAATACTGTATATCTGCTCAAAAAATATACCTGAAAAGAAAAAAAAAGTCAAAAATATACCTTAAGAAAATAAATATTTCCAAGCATAGCCACGAAGAAGTTGAACCTGATGTCCAAAAAGCGCAAGACGCTAATTCTACATTATACGCCAACATCGATGATTTTCCCACCTATTATTCCGAATGACCCCCATTAATATGTCACATTAGTATGCATATTGCCGAATATCGATGAAAACGGCGGCGGAATGACAAACTTTCCCACGGGAGAAATGCAAAAAATGCATCTATTTAAAGGGTTGCTGCATAATTTTCTTTTAACAGTCGAAATTTTAATTGACAGTTGGACCTCTTCTCGCGTCGGGTCCAGATGCAGAGTGGCGTCAAGTACAGTGTATTGAAGTATTAATTAAGAAATTCAGTGATAATTTTACTGGTGGTGTGATTTTTTTAGATGAACAGTTGAAACTACTTTTATTATATAAGTTTGAACAATGTTTGAGCAGCTTAGAGGTCTGCTAGAGACCAAGTGGACCGTAGAGGCCCTCGGTATATTAATCTTCTTAGGACTGCTTTATTGGTAAGTAAAAATGTTTTAAAGTATTCAAATCAGCTATCAATATAAATTTGTATGATTTTGTAAATTATGTATTAATATAAATAGTAAGAAGGGAAGCTGTTACGCTTTTTGACTAGTTAACGTGTAGAGTTTCGAAGCCTAAGTTCATGATTTATCTTCCGGTTACATGTAGTTATTCAATAACTTCCTAAGTTTACTTAAATAATTATTTTCGTTCTATAATAATTTTGTTGTTTGGTTTGTAAAGACTAAGTATACAGAAACAGACCTGTACTATGGCCCGATTTTGTGCCATTTTGAAAACTTGAATTTTGGATGCTTAATTCTTTATTAATTTGGCTGCTATTATATACTTTGCATAAATAATTAAATGCAGTAAACTCCCGATTATCTGCGTTCGGATTATCCGCTGTTAGGATTATCCGTTTGTTTTCACATTTGTTTATTTTTTTTCCACGGTGATGATTTACTGAACGCAGAAAAATTCTTGCGCATTATTGGTCATTTTTAGCTTTTAAAAACAGGCCCGTCATTTAGGAGGGGGGCAAAGGGGATAATTTGCCCCCCCCCCCCGACTTTGAGAAATCAATGTATTTACATATAAGTGGGCGTGGTTTTTGTTGTTTTCTGGTGATTGAATGGTATTTTTATCCTCCCCCCCCCCGGAAAAACTTGAAATGACGTCCCTGTTTAAAAATAGTTTTTAAGTTCAGCATAATAATTTTACGTATAATTTAAACGTATCTGTTGTATTATTGACTTCTTTCAGCTATTGTATACACTCGTGTCGTTTCCTACCTATTTTTTGGATTATCCGCGGTATTCGTTTATCCGCGGTATTCGTTTATCCGCGGTTACCGCGCCATCTTATTCCGCGGATAACCGGGAGTTTACCTTTCTTATATGTGCATTTTAGGGGTGATTTAGTGGTAGAATGGCGGTCCGGTATTGCTTTTTTTTTTTTTGAAAAATCAAATGCTCATTCATACAAAATTAATCACATTTCAATATTCCAAAAAATCTCATTGGTGTTCAAAGGACATACAAATCAAGAATTTAATCTTGATATACAATTTATATAAATTATTCAATAGGCTATAGAGTCCCCCCCCCCCAAAAAAAAAATCTAGGGTCATTCCATGTCAAGTGATCCAAAGTTTTTTCCCTATACATTTTTGTATTTCTTTGAAAATGGGCTCATCAATTGTACCTTTAGAGTTAATCAAAAGCCCAATGTTTTAGATTTTTATCTCTCTTATTATTTTATTTATGACACTTTGATTTTTGGAAAAACCCTCTTTTTTTCATGGAATGTTTGAACTAACAAACGACCATAACTCAGCATCGAATATAGATAAAACGATTTTGTAAATTGCATTTTAAAGTACGTTAGTTGCCGTTTAATCTGATATGCAACATGACTAATTTTATAAAAATTTTATTTAAAAAAAATGAAATTTAAACTAAAAATTTAAATTTCTCTGAAATCATATAATGATTTTTTTCAAAAAATTCTCAAAAATTTTTGTATATTTTACCTTTGTTTGTACAAAATTTTAGGTTGGGATCTCAATAGGATCATATTTTTATGAATTTTTAAACAAAATTTGTCAGGAAAAAAATGATATGCTGCAGAAATGATCCATCTTTTGCTGTTGATAGTCTAAAAAGTAGTAAGTAAACATGATTATGCTTGAAGTGACCTGGCATGAACTTGTAGATTGGCTAGGTTAGCCCCCCCCCCTCCTTGTTTTTTTCAAAAAGTTCAAAATGTTTAAAAAAAAAACCTCTTTCAAACAAAATGAATAGTAAACTTGTTTAAAGTTGGCAAATGTTTTTGTTCTAACGAGACGAAGTTCCCACCCCCTCACCCAAATGTACTACTAACACTATAGGACTAATATGACGTCTCAATTGAGTCTCAATTGCAAGGGAGAGAATTGCAGTAAGATGTATCCATATAGACGTATTAAAATCAATTATAGATTAAACAAACACTAATTTTTGAGCATAACATCCCATGTAGTTAAATTTCATTACAGATTGCTCCCCCCTTACCCGTCCTTCCCTTTCCAGACTTTTATTTTTTTAAGCCCGAAAAAAAAAAATTAGTAGCCTAAAAAGTAGCGAGTAGCCCCATTTTTATAAATTATAGCGGGCGTTGACGAAAAGTAGCGCAATCCGCTACTCGTAGCCCGATCTGGCAACCCTGCACTGTACTACTATCGCCGATTTACTTCTTTTTGGCGCCGTGAACTCTGAACCTCGATGAAACGCTCGCTGATGGCGCCATCTCTCCGTAACCCTCATATTTAAAATTGGCCCGCGTTTCTGATCACGATTTTTATTTCTTTCTTATTTTTAGTAAAGGCTTCGTTTTTTCGTTTACGACCTTTTACAACAACTAACTTATTGAAAGTAATCGTGTCTGGTGACAAAAATTTCATTACTAATGAATAACCCAAAGCCTATAAGAATTTACACTTATCTTTTCATTTACTAGTTATTGTCTACATTTGTATCATCTTTCATATTTGTAAAACATTTCCTTTTGTTGGATGCTATAACTCTTTTTTTCAAAAAATACATAAATGGGAATTTTAATTTACTTTTAATTTGATGTTAAGGTCACTAATAGCGAATGACTTGTTTACTTTTTGCGCTGCATATATACTTCTGAAAAATGACTACGAAAACCGCATAAATAGCTACCATTTTTTGCTACTTTAGTAGTCTGTGGCTACTATTCATAATTCCTAGTCCAGAGTTTTAGGTCTGATCCGAAAATAATCGTGTCTCGATTTTGGGGTAAAAGAGAATATTCTTGCGATCCGCGAGTGAGCAAGCCATCCTTAAGATATGTTTCACAATGGCAAAATTGCAGCTAATTTTTTTTACAGTATTAAACTTCCCAAGGGCCCCAAGTATGGTTCTACTGAATTACATTCAGGTCGCGATGCACAGATTTCCAAGTTCTGAACTTGTAAAAATTGCTTAGTGATTTTTTATATTTATTATTTTTATCTATTATTTTTTTAATTTTTAATATTTTGAATTTCATTTTTTTTAAATTTACATTTTTTTGAAATAACTGTTCTTACTAAATAAATTAAATTAAGAAAAAAAATAAAAAAAATAAATAAATAAATAAATAAAAAATAAAATAAAAATAAATGAAGAAAAAAAAGTAATACAAATGTTAAAAAAACAGAAAAGAAAACTTTAAGTGGGTGCACCCCATGCATAAAGTCCTGCCAGCGCCAATACTTAGCACATTTCCCTTCTATATTTTAATGCATAAAAAAATAAATTATATTCCTTATTTCGCCTTAAACTTCGTTAATGGACACAGCAATTACAATTTCATGCATCATTCCATCTTTTCTTGCCCTTCCAACTAAATGCTGCTTTCACATTCATATAACTGATAGCAGTAAAAGGCTGTTCTTACAAGTCGACAATTCTTGTTTAGTTTCGCTGAAATCTCGTTAGGTTATTTTTATGCCCAACTCTCAGAAACAGTATTTATTACGTGATTGAACCAAGTTAATCGTTACTTTAAAATATATTTATTACATATAAATTTTCTGACTGATTTATGAAGAACGTTTTGATTTGATTCAGAAGTTTTTATATTATTTTCTAATTGCTACGACTTAACCCCAAATAAACTTTGCATCAAAAATATCATTATCGTACTGTGTTTGCGTAATGTGCGCCCTGCAGCAACGAACACTTCCATTTGAAAAAAGGGAGACAGGTTTAGGATGCGCACTTCCCGATGCCTTCAGATTTTGTTCGCTTGCTACTTCCTCGTTGCATTTCCCCCCTATTTCGAGAAAGACTTGGGGCGTGCGCAATTTCGACGGACTTCGAGAGAAAAATGTTAGACAATAGTAATCATTACCATCTCGCTCTGGAAACACAGCAATGGTATCTAGGGACTTGGTGAAGAATTTCATACCATTTCTTAAATTCATAACGTTTTACTTGATTTGAACTTAACTATTTAGCCATTAGTCATTTCCATGCTTCTGGCTCTCATTTTCATGTTCAGAAATATTCTTACGCCGTTATCTGTCTGCCATTATCATGTTTCACTGATGAAACCACAACGATACCTCTAGGGGTGTTGGGCTTAGGGTTTGCTTGACCCTAGGTTCTGGTTCAAAATTAAGAACAGAGCGCTCTTCAGGGCCCTATCCCGGTTAAACCACGAAGTTGTGGTAGGTACGGAGGACCTTGGAGTGGGAAATGAAATGATGAAACCACAAAATAATTGCAGATAAGGTGAATGATCTCGGAAGATATTTTCTTGCTATAACAGTAGGCATGTGTACTTGTGTTAAGTATGTCTTGGTATTAAATATTGTTTAATGCAACAACAAATTGTTATTTATTTTTAATCTCATTTTAATGACCTACTTTCCGTCCTTGAAAACCACGCCTAGCATTATTATTAGCACGTAAACCATTAAACTTAAAAAAATGGGTGATGGGTTGTTGATGGGAACTTTCCGAAGTTTTTAATCTAAAACTTGCATTTTACTATCCTTTTGACATATTCAACTGAACTATGTATTTGAAATTAGCTTCCTTTTATTTTCCCCCTTATTGTTATCTTCTTATCACCCCTATTTTAGTAAGATCAGAGAAGACCTGACTCATGCGTAAATACGCGGAAGGTTTTACCTAAGAAAATCAGACATTTAGTTTGAATAAAAATCTGAAACAATTGATTAAATTTATTTCATATCGTAACTTTTAGAAACATGTAGCAAAAAAAAAAAAAAAAACATAGAAGTGCAAAAAAAAAAAAAAGTTAACATGCAATCCAGTATTATGGAATTGAAAAGGGAAAAAATGAAATAAAATCAACTAAAGAAAAAAATGAATTCTGACATTTTGAACTTAAACTATGCTTTTCAGAATGACAAATTGCGATTGGTGTGTATGTACTGCTTCGTCACCTTGTCCTGCATGATGGTGCAGCGGGGAGCATTTTGTTGCAGACTCCGTCTCGCTGCGCCACCATGTTCTGCATGGGCCCGATGTAGGAGAACGGGGGAGACATTGGCAGAGTGCCAATCTGAAAGATGGATTACACGACGTTTGAGGGTCAAGGAAAAAATAATAATAAACTTAGAAAAAAATCCCCTATCTTGTCTCGAAAAAGAGTAAAAAGTTCCAAAAACCTAGCAACTAAATACTATGCCAGCCTAGTTTGACTGCAAAAACTTGAAAGTTTTGCAAAAAAAGAAGACAACAGTAATAAAAAGGATCTATTTATATACGACACTATTAAAGAATGAAACAAAACTATTTCATACGGAGTAAAAAAAAAACGTGCTTACATTTTCCAGATGAAATTGAAACTTTTTCAAAGTACGGGATAATTTAAAGGAGATAACAATCAAACCATAAAACTATTTTGATAAATTGAAGATGACCACTTTGCAATTTAGTTTCACCATGAATGAGTACTTTTAACAGCTACTTATAAAGAAACTCATATAGAAATATTTTTCAATCATAATTTTTTTTAATTAAAGCTAGAAAAAAATATTCGACTTCCTGAATCAAGCTTAATAATAAAAATGAGTCTTCAAAGTTTATCTTACAAAATCTTACTTGGAATAAATCTATACTAAGACAATATGAGTAGTTTCACATTACTTTTATGTCAAAAACTCAAACGACACTTCTGAAACCCCAACTCTTTTCAAAGCCTTTCAGGTGCCACAACACTCATCTCTTTAAAGTATTCACTCTTTTAAAATACTTTTCATGGCTTTTACAAGCACATAAATTCAGATTAATGTGTAAAATTCTTTAGAGTTTATTCACGGCATAAATGTTAGCGTA
>JAXGGA010020566.1:12500-18054 GCA_038373865.1 Uloborus plumipes | reverse complement strand
GAAACAAGGTCAGGGCTGGCTGGACACTCACAATGGAACTTAAAATTCAACTCGAACCCACTTCCTGATTTGTTCTCCAATCGCTCCGACACTTAATGGAAGGTTTCGAACCCGTCACACCCTCTCCAGAAGTGTCTCTCGTTAATCGACTCATTAAAGTCGATCTGATATCTTTAAAACACGGGAATTAGCATTTTGATCCGCCGTTGCTCAACTAGTGTTGCTTATGCGTGATACCAGAAGCGGCGATTAACTTTTGCGTGTAATGAGCTAATTACCGCTGCAATCAAGTTAATTAGTAAAGAGCTCTTTGTAAACAGTGTCTTTCGAAAAGTTCCACCCGTCATTCTTTCTCCTTTTTTTACTGGTCATTTTAAGCATTGGTTGTCATGACGGGAGAGATTTAGGACTTAGTTTGGAAGATGTTTGTGCTTAAGGCCACTTTTTGAAATAACTGCTTTCCAATTCCGTGTAATTATGTGTTGCAATTTCGAATTAAATACGAAAATGAGACTATAAGGCGAGATGCTGGGAAAATATCAATGAGCTCGGACCAATCTGTTTTGCTTTTACAAGTGCCTATCATATTGGGCGTAGGGATTACAGTCGAACCTGTTTAACTCGAACCTGCTTAATTCTAAAATCTCTCTATGTCGAAATTTTTCAATTTCCCTGCTTTTACAGTATAAATTTAATGTTTTTTCTTATATTTATCTCGAATGATTTTTCCTGAAAATCTCCATATCTCGAATTTTGACGACTCTCATCATTTTTGAATTTCATCTCCAACCACCTTTATCAATGGTATAACTTGTGGAAACAAAAACCATCTTTTACACGATCATTCAAAGACTATGTTCGTACGTAAAGGTATGCATTAACGTGCTATCGATACAGTCATCACAATGAGTAAAACGTGGACTCACAACATGTCGTACATTAAAATATTCAACAATATAAATGCAAAACAATGTATTAAGTGTTTAACTTTGTTTCAATTGTTTATTTTTGTAAATTTTATCACAACCTGCGTACCTCGAATATTTCTTCTCTCCCGTGAAATTCGAGACAGACAAGTTTGACTGTACTAAAAAACCGTCTCCATTTTATTAACCTTCGGTAGGGGATTAATAGAACACGTTGATTGAGTTTTTGCTGCAGTCAATGTTTTGCAAAATAGTTGATCAAGAACGGAGCGTGGCGAAACTGTCTCTCTGCAAATTCTGGGAGTCTGGATCCCTGGGAGTCAAAAATCGTTTATTTTATGCCTTTTTCGGATTATCACCGATATAGGATAACCGGGAGTTTACTGTAGTCAGAGTCACCATTTGTAGGGTTGAGTATAATCACGACAAGGAAAAGTTCTCTTGGAAGATAATCTTTTAAACTGAAAAACCAATCAGTCATAAATCCATGCAAGCACACACGACACGCAAATCTCTGCAAAGTGAGGGAGAGAGAGAGAGTATTAAACGATTTTGGAAGTTGAAATAATGCATCGAGAAACTTGTAGTGAATAGTGATTTAAAGTTATAGCACGATCTGTACGTACGGGTACTACGAAGTTCAAAAAACTTAAAAAAAGAAGGAATACCGAGTACTAAATTTTTCTCTGCAGCTGAATTCAGTATAATAACCAGAAATTTAAAACGAACCGCCTATACTTTGAAGGTATAGAACATGAAGGTGAAAATGACAGTTAAAATAGCCGAATTCGCTTCAGGAAACGTATCATTAATGCCTATTATTTATCGACTAAAGAAACGGTAGATAAAAAATTAAGTTGAAACTCACCAGAAAAAAAGAAAATGTACAGAATTGAAAGCCTCCCAAAAAGCAGTATTTTAAATAATCTGGGAAGTAGGGCTGCTGAGAGCAAAGCAGGTCCCCCCCCCCAAAAAAAAAAAAAAGAAAAAAGAAAAAACTTGTATCCTTAAAACCACTCCGCTTCCGAACCGAACCGGACCCCTAATTTCCGACTAGGCTGGCATGGCCTGTCGTCGGCCCTGGTGGGAAGACATCCATAGAAGCTGAGTCATTCCTGAATTTTGCTAACTCCTCAAAAATTGATTACATTGTCCAAAACTCGAATTACAGTGGAAACAATCGCCCGTGCATAATTTTCTTTAACTTAAAAATCCAACACGTGGTTATAACTTCTATGAATGCTTTCCACGAAAACAACACTGCGCAAAATGAACTGCTGTTTTTACAGTATAATACTGGCAGCCGAGGTTCCCATTTAAAACTGTAAAATGCACGATAATAAACTGTAAAACTAGCAATGTTAGTTTTTTACTGTAAAGTTAGCAATTTTACAGTTTATGGCCATAAAATTTAACTTTATTATACTGTAAAAGCAACAGTATAATACCGGCAGCAGAGGTTCCAGTTTAAAACTGTAAAATGCACGGCATTAAACTGCAAAATTAGCAATTTTACCGTGTCTTATTGTAAAGTTCGCAATTTTAGTTTATGGCTATAAAATTAGCCGCATTATACTGTAAAAACAACATTCATTTTTAGTGTAACAACTTCTTGGCAGACGATACCTCGGGGAAAAGTTGCTCAAGGTAATTGTTTGATTCATTTTCGCGACGTTCCATCGCTGTCAAATATCGGTCCCATTTCACTAAGAGTGAAAGTAATTTTCGGGGAAAGTGCATCGGCTGCTAACGAAAAGGAAATAATATGTTCTATACGCTCCATTTGCCCCTCATTTATTCCTGCTCTGATGAACATGTGGTGCTATTATTCGCAAGTTGCCGAAATGCAGCCATTCGCCACCTTCAATTGTCTTTTGCATACTCTTTGGTGTTCGCCATTGTCTCTCGCGGTGTTTATCTGCGGCAAACGAAACCCGAGCGAAGGGGGCAATGGAACAATCGAACTTTCTAACCTCCCACTTTGGAACTTCCTACGAGATCATTACCTCTGTTTATATTCCAATCTCTCTTCCTCTTCCGTTTGGCTTTCACTGGCAGCTAATTTTATAGTAATAAACTGTAAAAGTGGCTTTTACAGTTGTAATCCGTAAAATTGCTAATCTTACAGCACTAAACTGTAAAATAGCAATTTTACAGTGATGAGCTGTAAAATCGATAGTTTTGCTGTTTATATTTTTCAGTTTTAAACTGGAACCTCTGCTGCCACGATTATACTGGTGTTTTTACAGTATTATACAGCTATATATATGGCACTTCACTAAAATTGCTAACTTCACAATGAGACACTGTAAAATTGCTAGTTTTACAGTTTATTACTGTGCACTTTACAGTTTTAAATTGGAACCTCGACTGCCAGTATTTGGATGCTAGATATTCGATTAAAAATTTTCAAAATGTCATCAGTTCATCTTCAGTTAATTTAAAAATGGTGTCTGGAAAATAGATTAATTTTATTCAGATCACCTGCTGCCAGGAGCACCCCAATGGGAGGTCACGGGTGGTCATTGTGACCTCCCAATAATTTCTGTATTCAGCACATTTTCCTGACGATTCGGCAATTGGAAGACAGCAAATTGTGACATTGAAATCATTTGTTCTTTTTAGCTCATAGAATTGTTTTTCAAAAGATGCCTAATGTTTCTTCTCACTAAATGTTATGCATGTACGACATGTGTGCAATGTGCAATGTGCATGCTTGTATTTTATCATTCGGTAAAATGCGAGCGACACATAAAATATCTGAGCTGCACCATTGCGAGTATCGACCTACATTACCGAGAGGGCAGTCATCAGACATTTGTGTTTTAGACCAAAGGTCATTTCTGTACTGCCAAAGATTCGTGCTAACTAGCTTCAACTATACTTCAATGCAACTTAACTTGGCACTGACGTCACTACGGGCAGAGCCAATAAGAGCTTACTATCAGTCAGCGATCTCCTCTTATTCGCCAAGTAGGCTGTGACGTTTTATCTAGCTCGTTTTTCATAGGCTAACGTCACGCAAACGTCACGCTGACGTCACGATGCTTTTGTCAAGAAACGTTGCATTTTAGTATATAAAAGAGGATATTTTTAAAGAAGCTAAAAATGTCATTGAAGAAATCAGTGGATAAACTTAGATATTGGTCTCCCAGATGGATCATCTTGCATAGTAAGCAACTGGCAAAAAAAAAAAAAAAAAAAAATGCAAAACTGTGTTACAATGCTTATAAGTTATTCGGAAAGAAACGTTTTGAAGTAAACCCAAGTAGCACACTTCGTTTTTTAAAGGTTGTAAAATGGTTATTAACGTTGTAACAACCGCTTATAAACGTTTATAAAACGTTTAAAGGTTATTTGTGCTACCTGGGAAGCTTGTCTGCAACACAGACTCAGATAGAGATTAGGTGCCGCTTAACTGAAAATCACATAATTAGCCCATAAAAAATATTGCTGTTTTTTTTAGTTACACAGAGTATAACCGCGGATGGTGAGGTTCCAGGCTCGGATGTACTCGAAGCTGCATGGATGTACTTTCTCACTCGTCCTTTCTTTGTGTGATTGTGCTGGGAATGGTTGACTTACCCCATAAAGGGGTCCTTATGGCACGTGTGTACTGTGGAAGCCAGACTTGACTCCAAATGACGGTACAGTTAGAAAAGGGATTCAGCGCACCCCGAATTGTCAACACGAGACGACAACAACAGCCGCTGTTTTAAAACAACGTTTTCCAATCGTAACAACGTGAATGATTTCGCGGTCCCCATGCGACCCGCATTCTGTATTTCGGGAACCACTGTCATCATTTCTCTCTCTTTTTGAGCAATGATAAATTGCTACATGCTTTCTTCTTGGACCCTAGTTGCCGTGCGGTTTCTTTCTCAGATTGGCAGTCAGCCAACGTCTCACATTTATATCAAACTTTGCTCCTCCACCATCAAGGATTGCATGGCGTAATACTAGTGGGAGTGGCGTCATTCTTGAGTTGCCGGGTAATTGATACGGCGCATGTGTCCCTGATGGGATTTGACCCGGGGTCCTCCCGGATGGTAAACGAGTGCTCTATCCACGGAGTACTCCACACAGCCGAAAGGATTTTAAAGCTCGGGAGCAAAGTTGAGATACGTGCTCTTGGACATATGCCACTCACTTATGGCAATTCGTCTTTGCGAAATCTATTGCATAATTTGAATTCGAGATGTAAAAATTCAAATTATTTTTTTTATTAATGGCTTTTGTTCTCCTATTTATGCAAATATGTAAATAATACCGATGACGGAAGGGTGGTAAAACGGAAAGTGTCCTGTCCAACACGGACCTTCCCTTTCCGTTTCTCTTGTGCGATTATTTCCTGCGATTGTCGGCTGCGCTGGAATATGGGTCTCGCTGGGGCGGGATGTGGACATCACCTGCTTCCGCAACGTGCGTTCGAAAGTGACTAAAAGTACTCGGTAATGGGACATTTCCGATCGTATTCGAATTCTTTCCCAACAATGGCGGCAGCTTTTGTCGGCCTTCGAAAGGAAGATGTCGGTTATGTCGATGCGTCCCTTTCCCACATAACACTCGATTTATTATAGCAATCGCGATCAATGCCGTTCATGGAAATGAATGGAAAAACCCTTCCG